>JAACJN010000445.1:0-26003 GCA_013368555.1 Collybiopsis confluens
GTCGCGACACTAACCGGACACGAACGGTTAAATCTGCGATCTCGTTCCTAGAAGGGGAAGCTGCTATCTGGGCTACCCCTATTGCCGAAAACATCAGCGCACACACCTCGAACAACAACATTGCCCTTACATACCCCAATTGGGTGGATTTCAAGGCTGCCTTCATCGCTCGCTTTGAGACGGCCGATCCGGTTACAGATGCAAAAACTATGTTAAAAACTCTGTATCAAGGGAAGAATTCCGTGGCGTCTTACGCCGCCACCTTCAAACAGTACTCTGGCCGCACCGGAATACTCGACGTTGATTTACGAGACAAGTTCTACGATCACTGGCAGATAGGATCAAGGATGGCTTGGTACACAATCAGGCCAATACCTCCTTGCTGGCCAGCCTCATCGCCGAAGCTATCAGAGTGGACAATCGGATAAACGAACGAAACAGGCAGAAGACGCCCTTCAAAGCGGTCACTCCCTCCGCTCATCACTTCCAACTGGGCAACCCACCCTTCTTTCCTCCTCGAGACCCAAATGCCATGGATGTAGATGCCACTCGCACGGTGACGGGTAAAAGTTCGGATGACTACCGCAGATTCATGATGGGCAGGTGTTACGGATGCGGATCGAAGAACCACCGAAAAGCAGATGGGCATCACGAACGGGATGTTTGTGAGCATTGCGGACTTACAGGCCACCTGGCCAATGTTTGCCGTCGTAAGTATCTAGGTTTGACGGACGCGCCGCCCCCCGTAACATTTCGGCCACTCCTACAATGGAACCCTCTACCTCCACCATCGTGGCAGCTCCGTCTGCCACCGTCATGCCGGATCTTGCTCAGGTTCTTCAACAACTCTCTGCGAATCAACAGATGTTAGCTACCCAGATTGCCGAATTGCGCCAGAATTTTTAAAGTGGGAACCCGCCACGGCTGCCGCCTGGTTCCCCGAATTGTACTCTTATAAATCGTCCATTTATGCATCTATCTCTTCCTGTACTATCGGTTCCATTCAATCTAGCGATGTGTCTCATTTTCGCATACCGATTAAGTTACAAGGAAGATTCAAGAGTACAAAAAGCGCAGCAATGATAGACTCTGGTGCAACAGGTCTTTTCCTTCATCAGCGGTTTGTAAATCACAATCACATCCTTACCCGACCTCTCCTTCACCCGATCACCCTGTACAACATCGATGGAACTCCTAACACTGCTGGAAAAATCACACACTCTGCTCGTCTACTCTCCACTATCGATCAAAACTCACCCCAACTCCTCGAATATCTAGTCACCAATCTAGGAACAGAAGACGTCATACTAGGCTTACCCTGGCTTCGGAAAGTCAACCCTCACATAGACTGGAAACAAGGCCGTCTTGCCATTACCACCCCTGTTTCCTCTCGTATGACTATCACGGATGAACCTGAACTTCGAAAGTCTAATGTTGGGGGAACCACAATCAACAAACTTTTGGAGCCGAACCCGGAATACGTCCCACTACCAGAACCTGATGAAGAGGAGTTATACAGTCAAGAAGTACACGCTGATGAATCCCCGTTATATCGATTAAAGGGAAATCGTAAACGGAGAAGGGCCCTCCTTCGCGCTGGAATTTTAGATCATGCAGCAGAAGAACTTTGGTGCGCCGCAGGATATACCTACTCTCAGAAATTGGCAGAGGCAGCAAACAAATCCAAACCAACAAAAACTCTCGAGGAACTTGTTCCCCCGGAATATCACCGCCACACCAAAGTCTTCTCCGAAAAAGAATCTGAACGTCTACCCGCACACAAACCCTGGGATCACGCAATCGACCTCAAACCAGACGCTCCCGAAACCCTACGTACGAAAATCTATCCAATGTCTCTTAACGAACAAGAGGAAGTGGACAAATTCCTCAAAGAAAACTTACGGAAAGGGTACATTCGACCGTCCAAATCCCCTCTAGCTTCCCCAGTGTTCTTCGTCAAAAAGAAAGATGGAAAACTACGCTTCGTCCAAGATTACCGAAGGCTTAACGAATACACCATTAAAAATCGATACCCCCTCCCCCTGATTGCCGACATCATTAGCTGCCTCCGAAAATCAAAGATCTTCACCAAGTTTGACGTACGATGGGGTTACAACAATATTCGAATTAAAGACGGACATGAATGGAAAGCAGCATTTGCCACTAATCGGGGACTCTTTGAACCGCTAGTTATGTTCTTTGGATTGACCAACTCGCCCGCTACGTTTCAAGCTCTCATGAACTCGATTTTTACTGATTTGATTGCGGCTGGAAAGGTTGCTGTCTACCTCGACGACATTCTCATCTTCACGGAAACCCTAACGGAACACCGCTCTATCGTCCACGAGGTCCTCACCCGTTTAAACCAACACGACTTGTACCTAAGGCCAGAAAAATGCGAGTTCGAGCAGTCATCCATAGAGTACTTGGGGCTTGTTATCGGAGAGGGAGAAGTTCGAATGGACCCAGTCAAAGTGGAAGCAGTTAAAAACTGGCCCACACCCTCCTCGCTACGTGATTTACGCGGTTTTCTTGGATTTGCTAACTTCTATCGGAGGTTCATCAAAGACTTTGCTAAAAAGGCCCGACCACTCAACGATCTCACTCGGAAGGACATCAAATGGAATTGGGGAACCCAGCAGCAAGAAGCATTCCAATCCCTAAAGGACACCTTCACCGTCGGCCCGATTCTCGTCTTATGGGATCCCAACAGACCGACCAGAATCGAAGTGGATGCCTCAGGATTTGCCACCGGAGGGACACTATTACAGATGCAGGAAGACGGACAGTGGCACCCTGTGGCGTTCCGATCAGCCTCGATGGACCCAGCCGAGCGAAACTATGAGATCTATGACCGGGAGATGCTGGCCATTATCGAAGCATTAAAGGACTGGCGAAACTTCTTGGAAGGACTGCCGGAATCATTTGAGATTATCACCGATCATCAGAACCTAGAATTCTGGAGAACAGCACAAGACCTCAGCCGAAGACAGGCTCGATGGGCCTTATGGCTGTCTCGGTTTGATTTCCGTCTTAAACATCGTCCCGGGAAATCAAACACCCAAGCTGACGCTCTATCTCGCATGTCTCAATTCCAGGTATCTGATGCCGATGACAACCAGGAACAAATCGTCCTCCACCCAGAACACTTCATTAATGCCGCCACCGCTGTCCTATTCCATAACCCCCTCTATGATCAGATCCGTAGCGCCAGTGAACGAGAAGCTGAGGTACTAGAAGGGTTAAAGCAGATTAAAGGCCCGCAGAAACTAGTTGGAGGATTACCAGAATGGAGAGAAGAAAATGGTTTAGTCTTCTACCGAAACAAAGTGTACGTGCCACCAAGTCCTGAACTACGAAAGGCAGTGCTGATCCAATGCCACGATGCTCCAACTGCTGGACACCCGGGTCAGCACGGGACCTTAGAGCTAGTGAGCAGGGAGTTCTGGTGGCCCGGAATGCGCTCCTTTGTGGACAAATACGTTGACGGCTGTGATCCATGCCAACGAAAACGCCTAAACCCTCATTATTCCTCATCCCTACAACCTCTCCCCGTTCCCAGTGGTCCTTGGGAAGATATTGGTGTTGATCTAATTGGCGAACTACCAATGACGCAGGATGGACACAATGCAGTCATCACATTTGTCGACCACTACACCAAAATGATCCACTGTCTCCCCACAACCACCGAAATCACTGCCGAAGGGGTTGCCGACTTCTACTACCGAGAAATATTCCGACTCCATGGACTCCCCAGACGGTTCCTTTCAGATCGCGGCCCTCAGTTTGCTGCCGAAGTGATGCGCCACCTACTAAAGCTACTTGGTGTTGAATCTGCGCTCACTACGGCATATCACCCAGAAACCAACGGACAAACTGAACGAGCTAATCAGGAAATTGAACGTTACATCCGGATGTACACTAGCCGACGCCAAGATGACTGGGACCACCTGCTACCCACTGCCGAATTCGTCATTAACTCCCGTATCCACTCAGCCCATAATCACTCCCCGTTCGAAGTCCTCTACGGATATACTCCTGAATTTAACATCCCCGTCGGAGTGTCCAAATCGTACCCCTCCATCAATCAAAGGCTAGAAGTCCTCCGTCACGCAAGAGAAGATGCGGAGGCAGCACTCCGCATGAGTAAACAAAAAATCAGAGAATCAGTAGCAGGGAAGGTACAGGAATTCGAAGTAGGCCAACCCGTATGGCTTTCCACCAAAAACGTTAAAATCCAACAAAAACATGGAAAACTTGGAAGCCGTCGCCTCGGACCATTTGAAATCACTGAAAAGACCGGGCCACTTACATACCGACTCTCCCTTCCCTTTTGGATGAAAATCCATGACAACATTCACGTTGATCGCCTATCTGCTTGGAAAGGAAACGAAGTCAATGGGATTACGCCACCACCTCCTGAACCAGAAGTTATAGATGGAGAAGAACACTGGGAGGTAGATAAGATTGTGGATAGCAGGATATTTGGACGATGGAAGAAGCTCCAATTTCTGGTAAGATGGAAAGGCTACGGAGAAGGCAAAGAAAATTGGGAACCGGAGGATAATTTGATAGGAACAAGTGACGAAGCGATTGCAGACTTCTATCAGGCTCACCCTAGCGCCCCACGGAAAATTTCAGCCACCGTTTTTCACTCCCTGCCCTGGCAACCATACGAAAATCTTACAGAAGTCGTCGCTGGGACATCGACCGTAGAAGGGGGGTAATGTCGTGACAACCGGTACTTACATCATTTTTCTCATTTATCTCACGCCACCTTTCTTCCTTTATCATGTGATCGTGTTTATTACTCATACTCCTTCGACTCATTGCTCCATATCCATTTCACAATTGCGTACTGCCTCCTCTTCTTCTTATTGTCTTTCCTCCTTATTGTTACACTTCATTCCCATTCGTCGCTATTATTCTTTCACCTCTCTCTCTCACAACTGTCGTACACTTATTGTCTTTGATACCTACTTTCTCTCGCGCTGTCGTTCCTTTCTCTCGCGCTATTATCTTTTGACCTTCTTGTTGTTCTTTCTCTCTTATTGTTACCATACGTATATAAGGACTGTAGATAGCTCCTAGTTCCCTATCTCGACCTCTTGGTCATTGGGAACTAGGTTCGTGTTGTACCTCTCTCTGTATACTCCAATACTAACTTGGTCATTGGGAACTAGACATCCTTTGAGCCCTTGTGATTGGCCCTTCGTGCTATCACTGCTGTTGAGATCACTTATCCTTCCACCACCCTTGTACGCTGCGCTTAAGTTCGGACTCCGTCGTCTTTGAAGCTTGCCAGCTACTCGGTCTGTGCTTGTGCTCGTGCTTTCCCTCGTGCTTCCCTCGTTCCGGTCGTTCCGTTCCTCGTCGCGACACATAAGGCCTGATGGCGGCTTATGAGCCGAATTGAAAACCTCGGACGGGACTTACTCGTAGATTAGATTAGTATAAATACATAATTAAATTTTTTGAACCCAATAAAACGGGTTTTTTTCTAAATTCCGTGTGTCACAATTTACCACGGACCGAAGACATCATTGTACTCACGTGATCACTTTCACCCTCAAACTTGACCACTATACAGCTCGTCTTAAATGCCTCAAACTCCAGGCCGAACGCGGAATCGATCTTCTTCAGGAGCTTTCGCATACGCCCCGCATGATGTATCCCGGAATCAGCACTATACACCCCTCGTCCACCACGCTTCAGCTGTACATCAAGGGGCCGCCAGTACCCTCCCTTTACGCCCAGCATCTGCCGCCCAGAACGGAACAGATCTTGGCATGTCTGCCGCCTCTCGTTATGCTCACAATCTCAAAGTCCTTCGCCGTCGTGATCCTTCCATTCTTCGTATTTTTGACCAATTTTCTCATGTTTGTGTCTACCACCACAATGGTG
The DNA here is from genome assembly GCA_013368555.1 of Collybiopsis confluens. Lineage (NCBI taxonomy): Eukaryota > Fungi > Basidiomycota > Agaricomycetes > Agaricales > Omphalotaceae > Collybiopsis > Collybiopsis confluens. The sequence goes on from JAACJN010000445.1 coordinate 5,905, forward strand.
AACGTTGGGAGAAGAAAGGTTATGAAGGTTCCATGTTCCTTTACGAGCGAGCGGATTATCCTCCTTATGGATTCTATATCCTCAATCGCATGGGTATGGACGACTACATACAGAGGTTATGGCCAGAGGATAATGTCGGGGTGCACGGAAATTATTTAATGTTAAGGACCTTTCCCGAGTGGAGTCGAAAGAGGGTCAACGACATTCAGGCCAATTTTGGAGGCCCAAATCCAGGACCATTCGACATTCGTTACAAATGGAACGGCGAAAACCCTCCTCCCCCAGACAAGGCCATTTCACAAACCATCGGCCTTTGGATGTTCACGACTGAAGCAAGGGAACCTATGATAGATGTCATGCTAAGGTTTGTGCCCTGTATCGCTGTCGTGCACTCCTCATCGCTCAGTGCATTTAAAGGTTGCATTCATATATCAAGCAGAATTCGCCTTATCCTGAGGTGTACCATTACGGACCGGATAAACCTCCCCCCCCAATCCTCATGCCTCCCTTACCAATGGAGCTCCTAATCGCACTCCTTCCGCCGCTTCTACTACCAGCGTTGCTAGCCCGCCCAGTGCCTCTCACACGAATGTTGCCAGTAATTCGAGCTCTCACTCACCGTTGCAACGACAGTTTCCAGACCTCGGATATGTCAATCCACTACTCTACCAAATCACCGATTCCACGTCAACGACTTCTGCGAATTCCAAGTTCTTGGGAGCTGTTGATGAATTGACCAAAACGAAAAACAGCACGAGCGGAAATGTGACACCCATGGCAAGGGATCCAAACCAGTTGTCTGAGCTTGACACGCTGTTCTCTAAGCTAATAAAGCCCTCCGCCCTTGCGGCTAGCGACGCATCGACAACCGTCCAAGGCTCGTTATTACTGGACGTGCTCATGAGCAACGAATCGAATTCACAGCTACAAGCGACGACCGCAATACAAGATCCCCCTTCCTCTTCAAGTGAAGTTACTCTCGAAAGTCTCTTCGCTTCTTCCGTTGATTCGACCGTCCCATCCAGCCATGTCAGCCCAAAAACCAGATCCAAAACTTTATCTCAAAGTACCGAGGATCCTCCCGTACTATCCAATAGCACCTCGTCAAACTCACAAATGTCAATTGCTGTCGCCCGCCCTGGAGCAGTTCCCGCCCCAGCTAAGACAGGACTTGCACTTCTAGACGATATCTTCGCTTCCGCTTCGTCCGTTACCTCTTCATCGGAGTATAGTCATCCGCTTTCAGCCAGCGCGTTGGAAGATGGAGATCAACCAGAGACAATCGAGATACACTCTCCGCGTCCTCAAGCACCGTTGAGCTTGGCCTCGGTGTTCGATACAGCCACCAGCGGTTCCCTACTTTCTCCGAACAAGATGTCCGGTCATGGCTTGGCGCTGCAGCCCATGGGACCTGCCATAGGCCAAACTCCACCAATGATATTCACAAAACAGGTGGTAGAGGATTTATTAGTTCAGGGCGGATTCCTGACTCTACAACATAAGTCAGCTTCATTCCCAGACCAAGCCCTTGATCATCAGTCGATTCTTTCGAGTCGAAAAGATTTCATAGGGACAGAAGCTCGGAAGCCACTAGATCTGTTCTTAACACAGAAAGGACAAAATCCGCGAGGTGGAGATACTAGTGGAGACATTACACCCCGCATCGCCTCCACTCATTCGAAACACAACTCTGGTGATCTTCGTCTGAACCCGGAACCTTCCTTGGTCTCTGGCATTGTGTCTTCCATACACACGATGACCATTGTTCATCCTTCAGCCTTCGATGATGTCAACGATGAGGAAGAAACCATTCTAGAACTAGACTTTTCCGACACGCGAGCTTTATCTGATCTTCAAGTCTTTGAGCTCAAAGAACGGGCTCTTCGAGAGCAGATCCTAGAACGTAAGGTAGCCAGTCGAAATGCGAGTAGATCGACCACACCCTTTGTCACGTCTCATCTGGACCCCATCCCTGCGAAGGCCAAAATCAGTCTTAGTGGAACAAACGTTCTGGGCGACAAGAAACAAGCCGCCTCACAGGTGCTTAGCACTGAAGAAACAATTGACTTTACTGGACCAACTCGCCCCGACACTTCCGGGCAGACTGCTCAAAGGCTAAATGTAGCAGATATCCCTTCCAATCAGACCACTTCCTCTATTATGGATACGCCCACTGGAAAGTCTCTACTATCAACTAAAAAAAAAACTCGCCGAGGACGCGGAAAGCAGAGGGACAAAGAGAGGGACGAGTCATCAAGTCTAGACTCCTATGAACATAGTGGAGTGGAGGGAACCGACGTACCTCCCATAGTTGGATTGTTCGAAGAGATAAAAACAAGTGGGGAGCTGTCGGAGCAAATTAAACCATCTACTTCCGTGGAGACCGTGTCATCAGAAATAGACAAGTCCCACATCCCGGGAGTCTGTTTGAAAATCAAGGACTGTTTGCATTCTGCTCTGTCTGGGAAATCTTTTAATGTGGCGAACAAGCAGGGCCTAGTTGAGCTTGCAGTGAATTTGCTTCAAGTACGCATGTGCAATTATCGCGACTGTCTTAGCTGACCTTCTCCTTAGACTGATGGTACTTTCGTTGATAATCTGTGGAATGCCTGGATGGAGCGCGTTACTAGTCCATCCTCACCCGATACCTCTGTACCCTTGTCCGTTGCAACTCCGAATGCGACCCTAGTAATGTCTCCAAATGCATTATCAGACAAGCGATCATCGTGCTCTGAAGCCATGTTACAACTACCGCAGCCGATTTCCAAGTTGACTGATATTGCTCACAGCGACTCATCCCACTCAATATCCACCCCTTCCAATGTTATCTTGCCGCTACCTCCGGCCGATCACTCGCTCATCCCTCCTATGGTTAGGGATGTAGCGTCTCTTGAAGACGAGAGAGCTCTGGCAGGTGCCAGCATTGACGAAGAAGGGTCACCGCATAAAAGCGACGTCAATTTTGCACTAGAAGAATGCCATGTTATCGAGAGCATGCTTTAAATGCTTTCCACTCCATTCGTTCGGACTATCATATACATATCCAATTGTTTTCACTTCCTCGCTATTTAGTCGTTGTTGTCTTAAGTACTCGCACTGATTTGTATTATTGTGACATACGGTTTTGTATCTGACATCTCATCTGTATCTTCAAATGTATAATTTTACATTTTCATCCAAGTTGTGAGAGGACGTCGGGTTTGCAGTTTGCTTGCACTCTTGAGTACCTGAGCACTCTTTTTTGTTATCTCAAGCACGGGTGGTTACTTATCTATTCTATATTATCCCTTATCCGAGTCAAACGGTATTATACAGGGCCAAACGAAGTGAACCCTTCTTTCGTTCCTTCAACCAACAATGGTTGCAAGCTGGTTGAAACCGTCTGCTTGGGCCCTGGAACCTGCAGAATCAACCTTCGCGCCTTCGTCTCGATGGAGTAACAAAGATATGGATCCCGTACCGCAGCACTTGAGGACATGGACGACGTCCAACTACATTTTTTATTGGGTGCGTGACGGTCATTTCTTTGAAGGCGTATTTAATACTGCACAGATATCGGATGCTGCGAATCTTCCTGTACGTGTCAAAGTTTGCGAAGAGACGTATATATTGCTGATTCAGTTTATAAAGAGCTGGGAACTGGCTTCATCCATGCTCGCTATTGGCTTGAATTGGCGAGCCTCTGTATCGTTGGTTCGGATCAGCAACTGACTCTCCGTATGTTTAGGCGTCAAGCTCTATCAGCTATTGCCGTAGGACACACATTAGTTGCTTTAGTTATGGTGTTGAATGGAACCGTGGGCGCTCGTCTTCACGTTGTATGTCTTCCGGCCAGGTCTTACTTACTGGCTTACCTCACTGCATCTGATCATAGGGCTTTCCGGTGCTTAATAGATCCAGCTTTGGTTTTTGGTTCAGTTATTTCAGTGTTATAAGCCGCATAGTCCTAGCGCTGTTCTGGTTTAGTATTCAGGTGTGTCTGCGATGTCTCTAAGGGTAGCTTGACTGCCCTGATCACACCCTCAGACGTATACAGGTTCTGAATGTGTGGAGCGAATGATACAAGCGATCTGGCCATCTGCTGTCCGTATTCCAAACCACCTGCCCTCTAGTGCTGGAATTACAACCGATGGTAATGTCACCGCCACCCAGTGACTTGTTACATGGTTTATGTAACTCAGCTGACGCTCCATAAAGGCATGATGTGCTACTTCATTTATTGGCTTATTCAGTTCCCCATCATGCTGATATCTCCTCAAAGAATACGATATTTCTTGTGAGTAAACAGTACCACCCGTCTAATCACTTTTCGACATCAAAATCTTTTCTGTAGCTTGTTAAAGGCGATACTGGTTCCTGCAGCTTGGATCTCTATTCTCATCTGGGCCATGGTCAAAGTCCCGCCTCGCATTTCTTTGAACCATCAGCACTCCTCTATAAGTGGAAATACCTTGGCCTGGGCTTGGTTAAGCTCCATGAATAGCGCTGTTGGTAATTATGCTACCTTGGCCGTGAATATTCCTGATTTCACTGTGAGCTATCATTGCGCTCGCTTCCAAAGCCGCTGCTCAGATTTGCTGACTGTCACTCTTCGTAGCGGTACGCTAAACATGAACGAGCGTAGGTTTGAAAGATTTTCCGCTAGCCATAATAATATTGAGTCACTTCTAGACAATATATACAAGCTATCTTGATCCCGATATTGTTTACTCTCACCGGTTTTATAGGTATGGTCCAGAGATACGCCGCCATCTTTTGCTTGTGCTAATTTTTGTCCGAAGGTATTGCTGTGACCTCGGCAGGTGCTTAACGCAAGATTAAATTTCGCATGATTGAATCTAATCATTTCTGTTGCTCCAGGTCAAGTGCTGTATGGGCAGACACTTTGGGATGTAAGTAGTCGTCGAATGAATGGAGAAGTTCAATGATCAAATCAAACGACGACAACAGCCTACTAAGTTCATTGCCAACTGGGATCGTGCCCCGAGATTTTTTGCCGCCTTGTCATTTCTTATTGCGACACTGGGGACAAATATCAGCGCCAACTCAATCAGTGCCGCTAATGATATGATGGTCCTCTTCCCAAGATATATCAATATCCGAAGAGGCCAGATCATCTGTGCAACCCTGGGAGGGTGGGCTCTTGCTCCGTGGGAGATCCTCGCCAGTGCTCCGGGATTCTTGAATTTCATGGGCGGGTATACAATTTTTCTGGGCCCTTTTGCTGGAATGTGGGTTATGACGCTTTGCAGTTTCGATTAAATGTTGACAGCAAGTTTATCGTCGTTTGCTTTTTCAGAATGGTAGCGGACGTAAGGCTCATGTTCACAATGTTTGATGCGGAGCGCTGAGCTTTAGTCGCAGTATTGGCTCGTCCACAAGGGAAAGGTGGATGTTACTGCCATGTACGATCCTGATGGCAGGTACCGATACTGGAACGGCTTGGTAAGTCTAAACCCTCCGTCATACAGTCCTCAATATTCCTTTATAGAATTGGCGGGTTGCAGTCGCGTTGCTATTCTCTGTAGTTCCTAGTTTCCCCGGGCTCATAAGTAGCATTAATCCAAATATTGACGTGGGTGCGTCGATCCACCTGTTCGACATAGCATGGCTCTACGGGGTAAGTTTCGGCATTTTCTTTGACTCTTAGCTTAGCTTGAATACGAAATGCACATAGTTTTTTGTCGCCGGTTGTCTTCATTGGTCACTGTCCATGTTATTTCCTGCGCATGAGACATTCTTGGATGTTGCCATTATCGAGAACCCAACAGATTTGGACTCGGATCCACGTTCTTCCGAAGAAGTGAAGACTTAGAAACCGGAGTGTCGAATATCTCACAAGATATGGTATGGTACATACCATATAGATCCGTAGTTCGAATTTACGCGTCAAAAGATTTCCTACCTACGTAAAAAAAACCTACTGTACCACATTATGCAACTCTGATTTGACTTTGTTTTGTGTGCTAATCGGTACAAGCTTGTTGTTATGTTCTCCGCGTCGGAGGAACCTGCGCCGTGGTGATGACACCGTTATGAACTTGTCCCGGAGAAGATCTGGAACTTGATGTTTATTCCATTTCAAGTACGTAGGCGACGAAAGCGACTACCAAATGAGAAAGAAAGCAGATACCAGTATGCAGAGCGACCATAACATCATCAGGGATAATGCCAAAGCAGTATAGAGGAAAACGATCGTGATCGACACGATTGAAAAGCGGTGAAAAGTTTGACGAAAAATGCAATGAATTGTAGTGTGGGTAATACACGTGCGTTTTCGATAGTAACAACGATGAACAAATGCAATGGGAAGATAACGAGTCACAGTCGTGGAGGAGAGTTTGGATGGTGAAATTTCCGATGTCCAAGAGATGGCACCTCCAGGGTGGAACGCGGACACTATGGAGTCAAGTTAATCCAGTCATAGAGTGAAAAGTGGAAGCTCACCAGTAGTATTTCCTTTCTAGAAAAAAAAGTGCGAGCACTTCATTTCTCGACCTCAGCCCAGAGCTCGCACGCCAGCGGCGAGGGTTTTCTCGTTCCTCTACCAGCTGTTCGATTCCCGACTTGGGGAGTTCCGCGCGATCTCGTAGACATCTTTTCTCGATGTCGCATCACAAGTGTTGCGACCAGATGAGAAGGACCGAGGACGCGTTGCTGGGAGGAAGGAGGACCAGGACTGATGGGAGGAAGTGGGGGAGAGGAGGAAATGCGAGTCGGTGTCGGCATATGATGTCCAGAGAAGGCAAGCTTATGAGCATCGTCCATTCTGGAAGGAGGGTAACGTATTGGGTGACCCATCGGCTTCCGTGAGTGTTTGGATCCTGTTCTTATGGAAGATATGGGTGCGTCATTTTCATCCGTAGGCTCCAAACACCGGGCAACGGGAGAAACAGGCCTCTCAAGCGGCCGACCACCATCTACATCCATTGGAATATTTTCTACCTCGTTGAGGAAAGAGGCATGGGTGGCGTGGTCTTGAAGATCAGGTATTGAAATACCAGAAGTTGAGTCCATTGATGGCTCGAAATCAACAATGGGAGAGAACAAAGGGGGGTAAACGGACACTGCAGGAAGGGCTACAGGGGCAAGGGGCATACGAAGAGGACAGATGGACGAAATTGTCGCAGTAGGCAAATCTCTTTCGCGATATCCCCAATCGGCAAGTTGCTTGCCTAGCCGATCAGCCAGAAGGATGTCCTGGTTGTGCATAAAGCGGGTTTCCGACGGTTTGTCACCTTCATCGCTTTCGCTTTCGTTAAGAATGTCGAATGTCACGCTCCCACTGCCACCTTCATTGTCGACGTCCATCTGGTCCATGCGCTCTCGCCAGATTATGCCATGCAAAATGCTTCGTTTAATCAGAGCGATGAAGCGTACATCTTTGAAAGAAAGCGAGTTCCTAGCCGGCTGAGACGGTGCACCCGGCGAAGTAGATTTCGATCTCCTAGGAACAGCCGGTTGGCGAAGAGAAGAAAAGGCGGAAAAAGAAGGATTCTCCTTGCCGGAAATAGAGTGCACAGCACTAGATCGTCGATGGCTGAGGAGATGATTAGATCGCCTGCGACGGCCTATTGGTGGACCGGGAACGGACGTCGGTTCAGACGCTTCCGGAGAGGCAGTAGGAAAAGGGATAACATTGACGTCGATAGATTCCAACGGTGTCGTTCGAGGGAATACCCTTGAAAGATTCTTACCTTCGTCCCGGACACTGACCGTGACGTTTTCGAACGATATCGTGCAAGTCGGAGGTGACTTTGGGGAAGGTCGGGGACGCTTGGACGGGTAGAAGGAGGAAAGTCTGGAGAAGGGCGATGAGTTTGATAGAAGTAACAATGACGATGAGCGAGAATGAGAACGGTCAATACGCTTCAGCTTTGTCGGGGATGAAGGTAGAAAGGACAGTGACTTTCTTTTGGTGCCGCTTAAAGAGCGCTGCTCAACATCGTCACGATTGTCGACGACGGAAGACCGGACGTTAGATAGCATAAAAGTCATGATAGGGGATCGTGAGAGGGAGAGAGAAAGGACAGTGGGTGAGCTGGCTGGAGGCGGCGTTGTTGATGGAAGGAGACCAAAGACCCGGCGCCCGGAGCCGGAGTGCCGATCAAATAGAATTAGTCACGTGCTCGCGTTTAATCCCACTCGATGAACAGAGCGAAACAGAACGCGACAGCTTCGACGGTTTGAGCTCGGACCCAGTCGACGAATTGCAATCTTTTTAAGTAAGATTTTAGTGGAATCACCTGATACATACTGTACATGAGGAGAACACGTTGCTGGTCGAGTGGTCTCGGCATACTCCGATTCTGTATTACGTAATCAATTTTCGGCATCCCGATGAAGAGGCGCATAGCAACATGAAGAGGCGCTGACGCCAAGCTGAGGCAGTCGGCCGGTCTTGTCTCTTTCGTTTTGTCTCGCTCTCTTAATCATTTTCGTTCGCCAAGGCAGGGATCCCTTTCTCTCTCTCTCACACATACTGCCACCTTTCAATGCTATTTTTTTGTAAATTCTATGCGCTGGCCGTCGTGTTGTTTCTTTCTCTGCTGGATCTATCATACGGTGAGTCTTCTTGTCCTTAGCCGCCTTCTCCCTCTCAACATCCCTTCCAGCGACCAGCAAACCCGCTGGGAGATTAAAGCGCATCGCCCATCCTTCAACTCTTTCTCTCGAGATCTTACCCCGGCACCAGTACTCAAATCCTTATAACAAGAGACAACTGCTTACTCCTGGTTCAAACACCCTGCGCTACAACGACTCGTTTCGCCTCATTCTCTCCGCATTCGATGACGTTTTCTATCTTCATCTCCGGCCAAATGATCATCTCATACATCCAGCCGCAAAGATCACTTTCCATTCTACCGACTCTGAAGGTCGTCCCTATGTTTCCCATTCAAAACCTCTCCTCCGTGAATCCGTCAAGGCTTACATGGGCGAAGTTATACACGGAGACTCATCCGCAGCCAGACTCAGAGAAGACGCGGCCGGCGTCTTACCCCGTCCTTCTTTCTCCCCTCACGAAATGGGTTGGGCGCGCATCATGTTTATATTTCAGGGCGATATAGAGCGGGGCATCCCCCAACGTACGAAGGCGCTTTCTCCTACAAGGGCATTGTTCATCATATCATGCTCAAGGAAAATTACCTTCGCAACAAACACCATCTTGATCCTCAGATACTCGTAGAAACAATAGATTCCAACCTGGTCATTTGGCGTGATTCTGATCTCATGCCTCATGAGGATGATCATCAGCCTGCGATGTGCGGGGGTGACGACCTCCCCTTCAACACGGACCCTACTCTGAATCCTGTGCTCCAAAGGCCGTTTACTGCGCAGTCAATCTCATTAGGTCCGTTTGGTAACTTTAGCTTGGCCAAGCGGGATGATGTAGCGGGAAGTGGTGCTTCGTCCAAGTATGCCAATAGCTCTATTCTCGTGTGCTCGGATCGATTCTGACAAAATCACAGCTTTGCCGGAAGCATCGGTAACACGGCGGGATGTCCGAAAACCCAGAAACTTGTTAGTTGATCTTTTCATTTCTGAACTTTTAGCCTTCACATTCGGCTTTAGCTCTATATGGGTGTTGCTGCGGACTGCAAGTACGTTTCAAACTACGGCGGAAGCATGAACGCAACAAATCAGATCCTCGCAAATTGGAATTCCGCGAGTGCACTGTACAAGAGCACATTCAACGTCAGCCTTGGCATTGTGGAGGTGCAAATCCAGAACGAAACGTATGTGCTTACTTATAGTAGCATGCTATATTCAATGTTCGCTTTTTATGTAGTTGCCCTGCCAGCACTGATCCTACTGTTCCGTGGAATGTCGACTGTGGTGATGTTGATTTGAATAATCGGCTTTCGCTTTTTTCCGAATGGCGTGGTCAAAGAAGCGATGATAGCATCGGCCTTTGGCATTTGATGTCTGTAATCCTTCATTTCTGATGGTGTCACGATCTTATGTCTTCTTAGGAGCGGCTGCCCCACTGGAACAGAAGTCGGCATTGCTTGGCTCGGTACCCTGTTCGTCCTTATCTTTCAGCTCGTGAAAGTTGGGACCTAAGTTTTAATCCTAGATGTCAAACATCAGCTTCCGGAAGTCCTGGTTCAGTTTCCTCCGGCACTGGGGTGTCATCTAGCGGTCTAACTGAGTGGCAGGTTGTTGCACACGAGGTTGGGTTGCTTGGTTGCCAGTAAACGCAAAACTCACCATTTCCTCAGATCGGACATAATTTCGGAGCTATCGTGAGTCATTCTACACAGAGAACAGTTCTGTTGATAGACAATTCAATCGACATAGCACGACTGCACGGATGGCTGCAACTCGAGCGCTGTCTGCTGTCCCCTTAGCACGTCGAGTTGCAATGCTAATTCGCAGTTCATCATGAATCCAGTTTCAGAGGTCTGTAACGTTTTATTCCAAACGAAAGAGTTTTCTAAAAAAAAAAGTGATCCAGTCTAGCGAAAAGATTTTTAGTCCTTGCACTATGGGCAACATCTGTAAGTTGAATATTGTTGGCATTGTGGATTCCCACTCAAATCCTGTAGGCTCTTTGATGAGCGGTTCGAGCTCTGGCGGCAAGACTGATACGTCATGTTTAGTTGATGCGTCAACCAATACCCGTTCGATTCTTTCTCTTCAAATGTGCGGAAATGGGATTGTCGAAGCCGGAGAAGATTGTATGTGGCTCGTTTCCTCCGTCAAAAATTGAATGCTTACGGGCGATCGCTTACGCAGGCGACCCTGGAAATGGTATATCATCTCCCTGTTGCGACTCGACAACCTGCCAATTTAAGAACGGTGCATCGTGTGACCCTGCGTCCAGCTCTTGCTGCACATCTCAAGTAAGGCGAGATCGTGTTGCTCGATGTTCGCCCCTAAATAGCTTCACAGTGTACCTTTGCTCCGTCAACTCAGCTTTGCCGACCCTCGAAGAATTCAACTTGCGACCCACCCGAGTATTGTACAGGCTCTTCTTCCGCCTGTCCCGCAGATGTCGTTGCCACCAATGGCATGTCATGCGGATCTAATGGGCTAGCCTGCGCCTCTGGACAATGTACTTCAGTCTCGGCCCAATGTCAGATGGTTGGCTCGAGTATGGGATTGACCACTGGATGTCCAAGTCATCAGAATACATGTCAGATTACCTGCCAGGACCCGAATCAATCCAACTCCTGTGTACAGCTTGCGTCATTATTGATAGATGGGTCTCCATGCGGTGAGTGACTGTCCCCCTCTTGGTCTATTCTATTCTGATCATTATGTGGAAGGATATGGGGGTACATGTGTTGTTGGGACCTGTAAACCTGGCAGTGTTCTGGACATCATCAAGGTGACATCTACTTCCAAGTTTGTCCGTTTGTATATTCACATCGGCTTTCAACCTTTACCAGGCTTGGTATGCGGCCAATTTGCAAATTGCTATACCAGTGACTGTAGTCGGTGGAATCGTAATTCTCCTGATTATATACACTGCGATCACAGGTGAGGATACAAAACGAAAGAAGAAAAAAAATTAGGATTTAATATCATTGCGGTTTAGCCTGTAGACGTTGCTATGTCAGGCGGAAAGTGGGACCACCTGGTGTTGTTGTACCAGGAATGCGCCACACAAGGCTCAATAGCAATGCACCGTAAGTTATTCTTCGTGTTTGGTGATATTTCATTGAAGCTAATGATCACTACATAGTCCCCCACAAAGGCCTCCTTCGGTACGAAGACCACCACCGGTTGCTGTTGGAGATGCAGCATGGAGACCGATGGCACTTTCTGCTCAGCCTCAAACGAGATCTTCGCGGGGAGCCGCAGGAGGGCGCTCAACTTGGGTGGACGAGAGCCAATACAATGGAAGTAGAGCCGCTAGAGCGTCGTAGCGCGAACGGGGAATTTTCCAGTTATGTATATCCACGAGACTGTTGGTAGATTTGATAATGTTAATTGAGATATGCATGCTACTTATCGTTCCAATGGTTGGAAAGTTTGGAAAGATGGTACGATTTTGAAATGAATTGCCAAAAAACAGCAATATCTAATCTAATCGTAAATGGTACGACCTTGTAATTTAGACGCCAGGAATAAAAACTGGTTCGCGTCGTTTTTCTTCTCAACCGTCATGAACTCTTCAGTTGGGTCAATACCGGTACCCGACGCCTGGGCGGGTTATCTCTCCAAGTTCAAGAAATTGCCTCAACGAGGGTCATCTTAATTGCATTCATCAATATACCCCTCGTCGCTATTGTGCTCAACATCCTGTGGCAACTTGTACGTCCTCCTCCTTCCTGTATCTTCTCACTAGAATATGGATTTTTTGTGTAGCTCGTACCTCGTGCAAAGACAGACCCTCCTGTCGTCTTTCATTGGATACCCATAGTCGGTTCAGCAATAGAGTATGGGAACGACCCAATGAAGTTCTTTGTAACCTGTCAAGCAAAGGTACGCTGACGCGTCCATGAAGAATTTATCGCTGACGGGCATGCTGACAGTATGGCAATGTTTTCACCTTTATTCTTCTCGGACGCAAGGTCACTGTATGCCTTGGACCGAAGGGAAACAACTTCGTCTTGGGTGGTAAGTCGACTGTATTCAATGCTGAGGATGCCTACACTGTGCGTGTCTATTCTCACGGTTGAACGTCAAACTAACCATGAAGCAGCATCTTACCACCCCCGTCTTTGGACATGATGTCGTTTACGATGTTCCCAATGAGATATTCATGGAACAGAAAAAATTTGTCAAATTTGGTCTATCTACAGACAACTTGCGAGCGTACGTTGGTATGATTGAGCAGGAAGTCGAGGATTTCCTCCGAAACGACCTCTCATTATCGACCTACCAGCAAAATGATGTCACAGCCTGGGGTTCCTTCGAATCTGTCAAAATGCTCTCAGAGATTACCATTTTAACTGCCTCAAGGACATTACAAGGCTCAGAAGTCCGAGGGAGCTTGAACAAGTCTTTTGCCGACACGTACACGGATCTGGACGGGGGTTTTACGCCTATCAATTTCATGTTCCCCAACCTGCCTCTAGAGAGTTACAGAAAGCGAGACAGGGCACAAAAGAAAATGAGCGATTTCTACGTTGAATTTATCAAGAGGAGGAGATCAGGTGGCGGTAGCGGACAGGTACGACGCTCTTTCATCTTGAGAAATCCTCACTCACTGTTTCTCCTCGCTGCCCTTCTCAAGCACGAACATGACATGATTTCCGCATTGTTAGATCAGAAGTATCGTTCTGGCAGGTCTCTCCCCGACCATGAAATCGCGCATATTATGATCGCTCTGCTAATGGCTGGACAGCATACGTCCTCTGCGACTGGTTCGTGGGCACTTCTTCATCTGGCCGATAAACCAGACGTCGCGTGAGCATCGAGTCTATTCCCTGTCATCTGATGTATTTCTGAAGCACTTTCCCAGCGAGGCCTTGTATCAGGAACAGCTCAAGCATTTTGGTGTCAATGGTCGACCGGGTAAATTTCGACCACTCACCCATGAGGACATGCGCGACCTTCCTGTATTGGACTCTGTCATCCGAGAAACTCTCCGCGTGCATCCCCCCATCCATAGTATAATGCGTGGCGTGCGTGACGACGTTCCCGTTCCTACCACCCTTGCTGCTCCATCGTCTAAATCCGGCAGTGGATCCTATATTGTTCCCAAAGGGCATTACGTTCTTGCCTCCCCACTTTTCTCTCAAAAGGACCCTAAAATTTGGAGGAATGCCGATGCGTGGGACCCGTATCGCTGGAACGATCCCGAGGGTGTTGCGATGATGGCCTTGAAGGAGTACAGCGATGAAACAGGAGAGAAAATCGACTTTGGCTTCGGGGCGGTGAGCAAGGGAACGGACAGTCCGTACCAACCATTTGGCGCAGGAAGGCATCGGTGTATTGGGGAACAAGTTGGGTGATCATCTTTCTCTCGTCTGAACCGTTGCTCATAGATATTACCAGTTTGCATATCTGCAGCTGGGTACTATTATTGCCACCCTTATTCGCAAGCTAGAATTTAAGACCACGACTGGTATTCCGGAACATAATTATCATGTACGTCACGATCCTTCTCATGCAGCATTCATTATGTTTAATGGTTGTTGTCAGACCATGATTACGATGCCCAAGACTCCTCGAGATATACACTACAGGCGGCGCCATTTTGATTGAAAAGATGTGTCAACTGAATCGAAGGAGTGCCTCGTGAAATGATATCCATGGAATTCTCGGCGAGTATGTTTGGCGTTAGAATATATTTTATAAACAAGTACTGTATATGAGGCCGTATTGGACGGTATCGGGAGCACTGAGAGCTAGATGGTTGTCCAAAGGGAGGGGATATAAGAACTTATCGCCGATAAAAGCTGCTACTCCCGATGAGATCTTCAATGGCAGTAGAGTGTTATCGATACAGAGACTGAGGGATCCACAGCTGTCCGCTTTGAGAAATGGTCATATTATCACTGTCGTAAAGGATACTGAGCCAATCGGACTGAAGCAAGGTCAGAATTCGGGCTTTCAGATGACATTGCCTTCGAGCCTTCGAAAGAAGCCATATTGCCAATGAAAACGCCAACCATTACTTTGAAACTGTGGCAGTAAGGTCGGCCAAGCGGACATTAGATGCTAGATCTATGACATTGAATTTAGCCATCCCTGATTGTTATTATCCAACTGGCATTTAAACTGGAGTGCTTGAGCTTCCGGTGGGTTTCTCCAAGGGTGGCCGATTGTTTCTACACTGTTATTACCACGCTAAAACACTGATTCGGACTACATATTCAAACTTGGGTTACAGTGAGCAGGCGACCGAGGAATAAAGCGACCATTAATGAATGGAGAAGGTACCATCGCGGACCGAACTGCGATACATGGATGGTATTATTATGATGGGGCTTTGGGGCTTTTGTCCAGGATGGCATCAACAATACCGAAATCTAGGGCCTGTTGAGCTACGGAATGCAAGTCAGCGGGGCGGGGGCGTCAATAGATCATCAATCACCAGTCATAAAGTAATCACGTTCCAGTGCAGTTTCTATGATAATTGTTAGTTAACGTTAGTTCTCGGTAGCAATTTTTTATGTTCAAAACGTCACCGAAGCGTTTCAAGCCATCTTCAACACTTTCTCCGGGTCTTTCACAGTGTTTTTGATAGATACCGGTCAGAAGTTCTCGTATTCGAAGAATTTCTTTGGCATGAATAGCTGCCAAAAAAGAAGAAAGAAAAAGTGAGCGGGTGACATGGCCTGCGACTGAATTGAGATGAAACCTATGTCGCTCGCTTGCCCGGAAGCACCGCCGGAAGGTTCTGAGGAAACTCAAGTAAGAAAAATGAAGGTCGCGACGGTGGAGAGGAAAACATACGGTGAATCATGATACTAGCGTGAGGCAAACAATGCCGTTTTCCTTTTTCTCCGGCCGAAAGAAGCAGGGAGCTGGAGGTCGGTTATCAGTAGATAGTGTTCACTGAGCAAGATTAACTCTTACCCCATACTTGCAGCCTGGCCGATACAATAAGTGTGGATAGGAGCAGAGACGTACTGGTAGAGCCTATGTTGTCAGAGGTTTATTACCGTTGATAGAACGCTATACCAGACCTGCATCTGCGCAATCTGTAAATAATACGCTTAGCGTCGAAGAGATGGACGAACTGTATCGTATATGGCGAGACCTGCGGTCACGGAACCTCCGGGAGAGTTGATATAGAGATGAATTGGCTTCGTAGTGTCTTCTGCTTCCAAGAATAACAACTGCGCGACGGTGAGCGTTGAGTCTGTGTCACGTATCTGGGTCGGGGTCAAGCAGCTTGCTGTAGGAGAGATGGATGTGCTGCTTACTGGGCCATACAGCATTATGACTCTTTCTCTTAATAGCCTCGAAAAAATATCATAGGACCGTTCTCCTCTGCCCTAATGCAGAATATATATATATAAGCAACGGTGGACTCGGCAGCGGGCAGGAGGACTGACGGTCTGTTCAATCACAATGGGAACAAGACCCTGGCCTGTTATTGAGGAGTGAGAATGTCGAGCCAGACGGTGTGGAATGCGTGAAAGAGCTGAGCGAAACATTGGGCAGCTCGATCTCGTGACTTGCGACGCGCTTTTTTGAACAGCGACCACGAGGGCCGATGAACTCAAGACCGTTTTACTCTCCTCGTTCTACTGAGGCCCCCATGGATTTTCAGTTTACATCCAGGCCCGCTACAATACCAGCCTGGAAATCAGAAGGCAACCATGATTCCAGCACGCCTCGCAAAAAGTATGTGTTTTGAAGCCCTCCAGTCTGCTCTTCATGTTCAGCCCTTTCCAGGATCTCATGATGATATGAAGCCGTCTCCAACCAACTCTCCTTCCTTTGGTTATGGTGCTAACCGAAACATTCCGTTCATTTTTTCAACGCCGTCACGACAATCGGTTGAACCGTATTCCTGGGCACCGCCGCCCGGTGCATCTCCGGCTACCGTGTTTCCTCCGCCGTCTGTAGAGGATGTTGACATGCCAGACGTTAGTCCACCGAAACTAGAAGAGTCTAAGAATGGCAAGTCTGAAGGTGACCGAGCAGTGGCTACTGGGGCACTGCGCAGAGTTTACAAAGCTCGGCATAAGACTCGTCGCGGGAACAAGGTTGTGATTACCCGTAGTCGAGGGTCGGATACAGAGGATGACGACGATGAGCTCAGTGACGATGAACACGGAGACCTGCAAAGCCAAACCACGGCGAATCACTACACGCTGAATGTGTCTTCCGGTCCTGCAACTCGCTCCGATACACCTTATATCCTATTGGGGTGTGTACTTTGTTCTCTTCTCTTCGATCCAACACTAAATTAGCCATGGAAGGTATCTACAATTCTTCTTTAACCTTTCATTAATCCTGGTTTTCCTCTACCTACTGCTACAATTTATTCTTACGGTACAGCGTGACGTGGAGCACCGGATTTCTGAATACTCTATGGGTGGGTACAAATCTCCCGATGGATTGTTTACCAAATTCAAATTACGGATTCTCTAGATAGCGTGCAAGAGATTGCAAGATGCGCGCTACAGTACCGCAATAATTATTGCGACAAACCTGCGATGTTGGCACCGGCGCTTGTCCACCAATGCAGTGAATGGGAGCTCTGCATGAACCGAGACCCTACGAAGATTGGACGTGCTCGTGTCGGGGCCGAACTTATAGCGGAAGTTGTGAACGGCTTCGTGGAGCCTATAAGCTGGAAAGTTCTGGTAAGAGTGAATTTTCACGATACATTCCGTCGTTCTGATCTGATCCAGGCTTTCACGTTGACATCGCTGTCATTTTTAACGGTGTTCATCAACACGCTGATTTCTCTTTATCGTTCGCGACACCGGCCTCGTTTAGAGACAGATCACAGTCAGGTTCCGGTCATGACTGATGCTCCGTATGGGTCGCATCAATATGGGGGATACCTGTCCCCTGTACCCACACCGAACTGGGGGAGGCAATGGAAAAGCAGGGATGATATTGATCAAACACCTTCTGCGCGACGTAGAAGACTTGAGGGCGGTGCTTCTGTCAAAGTGAAGTAGGTATACATACTTGGGGAAAGGATAATTTTACTCTGTGTGTGCCTCGATATGGTGACATAAGGTTCATTTAGTGGAACATCGATATTGCTGTTACTGGGCGGATTGTCCGGCAATTAGCCAAAGGTTAACTATATTCCACCAATCGCTTAATCTGAACGACCTTGTGCTTGGTCCGCTTAATGAGCGATTTATTTAATTGTTTTTGAAAGCTGGAAGGGAAGGGATGAGAGTGTAAAACTGAATGGATGATTTACACACAGTCTTGTAAGCTGTTCATCAATCATACAACATTCAATGAAACATATGGAACTGATCATCTTTCTCTTTTTCCATAAAGAACGTCGAGCCAAATGCAACGCCACAGCCTTGTTTATGACGCCTTCCTTCGCGACAGAGCATGCATGCTGCTTTGATAGCTTCTTTCAACTCCGGAGATTCCCTTTCATTATATTATACATTGCATTCATCCTGTAGTAGCCGGATATAGCAAGCTGACAATATCGATGGTCCAAAATCAAAACAACCTTTTATCATATTCAAAAGAGATGTCGTCCGACATCTTCATTTGCCACCGCCGGCAGCCCCAGCAGCCTTTTCTTCCTCTTTTTTCTTTTTTTTTTTTTTGTTGCGACTCGGTTAAAACAAAAATTAATCGGAAAGCAAGTCAGACTGGGGTTACCTTTTGTTTTGCCACGAAGGACCTCGGCGTCACTGGAGAAAAAATGAGAAAATAGAAAGAAGGGAGATGGTGGAGATGGCTTACGCCTCTTTGCGCTTGGCTAGAGAACTGGCACTTTCCTTTGGTTTCTTCTGATTAGCAGCCTTTTTTTGGGCCTTGAGACGATCTTGGTCACGTTGATTACCGCCTGGAAGAGAGGATGAGGAGGCAGGGGCGGATGAGAAACGGGAGGGGACTTGCGTGTCATCGTTGGCAAACAAGAGGCGAGTTGCCTAATTGGGCGGTGCCGCAGACGGAGATCAGAAGCGGTCCGAAACGAGGTTGGCGCTGACGTAATGATGTTCTTCCGTTTAAACTTTATACACCACGCGAGATCTGCCGATGAGATCTGATCGGCCCTGGCTGAGCCCCCTCTCTTTCCCGTTAAATACACCCTACTCCCGTGCATGTTCTAATTTTTTTTCCCCCCCCCTCCTCCTCCGCCATGTCCAGACATCCTGGACACAGAGACGTCCGCATGCACGACCCGCCTCCCCCGCCTCCCCCACCTGTCCCGCCCACCACCACTTCCACCGCCATCACCACCTCCACCTCCACCACCACCACCGTCCCGCCTCCCCCACCTCAGACCAACGGCGCCCCTCTTGTATCCCCTGCCATCCCGTCTGCCCCTCCGCCCCACTCGATGATCCAGAAACTGAACAATGCAAACGAGCAGACATGGCTTTTGATTGGCCGTGTTGCTGAGCAAATGGGTGACCTCGAGCATGCGCTGTCTGCATACGAGAATGCCCTCCGTCACAATCCCATGTCGCTTTCCGGTCTCACCCAGGTCGCGGGCATTGCTCGGATCAAGGAAAACTATCCAAAGGTTCGTTCGGCCCTCCGCGGTGCTCCCTTAAACCGCCGGCTTTCCTTCCGATCAACCTCAATTATTTATTTATTTTCCCACAGGCGATTGAATTTTTCCAGCGTGTACTCTCTCTCCAAGAAGATAATGGCGAAGTATGGAGTGCGCTCGGCCACTGCTATCTCATGCAGGACGACCTCCAAAAAGCCTACGCTGCCTATCAGCAAGCCCTCTACCTCCTTCCTAACCCAAAGGAGGACCCCAAGCTCTGGTACGGCATAGGCATTCTCTACGATCGATATGGCTCCCTCGACCACGCAGAGGAAGCCTTTTCCTCCGTTCTCCAGATGGACAAGGGTTGGTTCATTCTTATCCCTCCTTAGCTCCCTCCTTGTTCTGATCTGGTTAAAAGAATTAGATTTCGACAAGGCTAATGAAATCCTCTTCCGCCTCGGCATCATCTACAAGCAGCAGGGCAAGTATGAAGATTCCCTCACTTGTTTCGATCGCATCCTTCGCAATCCCCCTAGCCCTCTTGCCCATGCCGACATTTGGTTCCAGATCGGCCATGTGTATGAGCAACAGAAGGACGTGAGTTTAATGACCCCCCTCCTCATTTCCTTCTGCTAAAATCTCCAACCTTCAGCATGTTCGAGCTAAAGATGCTTATGAACGAGTTGTCGCCGATAACCCGGTACATGCCAAGGTTCTTCAACAGCTCGGATGGCTCTACCATCAGGACGGTTCTAGCTTCCAGAACCAAGAGCTTGCTATTCAATATCTCACCAAGAGTCTAGAAGCTGGCAAGTTCATCCCTTTCTCGGCAGTCTTCTAGCTCACCCTAATATGACTTGTTGTTGTCCCTTAAGACTCGTCTGACGCTCAAAGTTGGTATCTTCTGGGCCGAGCTTACATGGCTGGTCAGAAGTACAACAAGGCTTACGAAGCTTATCAGCAAGCAGTCTATCGGGACGGCAGGAACCCGACCTTTTGGTGCTCTATCGGTCTTTACTTTCAGATTAAC
>JAACJN010000446.1:0-26076 GCA_013368555.1 Collybiopsis confluens
AATCAATTTACTGGATATCCGAGATCCTGGATTTTCCACAGTCTCAGAAATCCAATGGTTGGATAATTCAATGGCTGGATAATCCAATGGCTGGATAATCCAATGGCTGGATAATCCAATGGCTGGATAATCCAATGGCTGGAATAGTTGGATAATACTGTATTCTATATATAGCATATACAAAACATCCTGGATTTCCCTATGGAAATTCCATAGTAGGACCCCGGACAGCTTAGGGTTTGGATTTTCCAGCTCCTGGAAAATCCAGGTTGGGATATCCCAGGGATTAGACCTACTTAGGGTACAACTTTTTATGGGATAGTTGGCCCTAAGTAGGGCTACTATAGTGGTTGCCTGAAGTGTTGCCTAGCTTGTTAGCTGACGACTAGGGCTCGTCTCAGCTCTCAAGTATACTTTCCTAACTTAGAAAGTCGTACTTTGGATGATTTCACGCATGAACGCAAAATAATCGCATCAGCGCACCAAGGTTTATCCAATGTCACCAAATGAGCAGGTGGAGTTAGACCAATTCTTGAGCGAGAACCTACACAAGGGGTATATCCGCCCATCCAAATCACCGCTAGCCTCCCCTGTCTTCTTCGTCAAAAAGAAAGACGGCAAGTTACGTTTTGTCCAAGACTACCGCAAGCTCAACCAATTCACGGTCAAAAATTGCTATCCCCTTCCATTAATTGCCGATATCATCAGTCGCCTTCAAGGAGCCCGGTACTTCACCGTCATGGACGTCCGCTGGGGATATAACAACATCCGGGTAAAAGAGGGTCATGAATGGAAGGGAGCATTGGTAACGAACCGAGGCCTGTTTGAACCCCTTGTCATGTTCTTCGGACTCACTAATTCCCCAGCAACGTTCCAAGCCCTGATGAACTCGATCTTTACAGACCTGATTGCGGAAGGAAAGGTGGCGGTGTATCTGGACGACATTCTCGTATTCACCAACGATCTTGAAGAACATCGCAAGGTGGTCCGAGAAGTCCTGGCAAGACTGCAGAAAAACGACCTGTACCTCCGTCCTGAAAAATGCAAGTTTGAACAAAGGCAAATCGAATACCTGGGACTGATAATCCAAGAAGGAGAGGTGAGAATGGATCCGGTTAAAGTATTGGCGGTTCAAGACTGGGCCACTCCCAGAAACCTGCGCGAAGTACGGGGTTTTCTGGGCTTCGCAAATTTCTACCGTCGGTTCATCTGAAAGTTTGCCCAGATTGCCCGACCGCTCAATGACCTCACCAAGAAGAACACCAGATTCGACTGGGGAACACGGGCACAGGAAGCCTTCGAAACCTTACATTCCGCCTTTATCTCTGCTCCGATCCTAAGCCTGTGGGACCCCAACCGACCGACACGCATTGAAGTAGACGACTCAGGATTTGCTACAGGAGGTGCCCTCATGCAGAAACAAGACGACGGTCTCTGGCATCCGGTTGCCTTTTGATCCTCCTCCATGCTACCAGCCGAAAGAAACTACGAAATCTACGACCGAGAAATGCTAGCAATCACCGAAGCCCTGAAAGACTGGAGGAGTTTCCTGGAAGGAGCACCAGAACCGTTCGAAATCGTCACTGACCACTCAAACCTCAAATTCTGGCGCACAGCACAAAACCTCAGTAGACGACAAGCGCGATGGGCCCTCTGGCTCTCGAGGTTTGACTTCCACATGATTCACCAATCCGGAAAATCGAATACCCAGGCTGACGCCCTCTCTCGTATGTCACAGCATCAGATCTCAGATGAAGACGATAATTGAGAGCAAATCGTCCTCAAACCTGAGCATTTCATCCGCGCCGCTCGTACCATCCTCGTCAACCCCTTGGAAGACCGAATCCGACAGGCGTCCCAGAAGGAAGCCAAGGTACTGGAAGGCCTGGAGAAGTTAAGGAAGAACGGTTTGCAACGACTTGCAAACGGTTTAGCGGACTGGGAAGAAGACAAAGGGCTAATCTACCACCGCGGACGTTTGTATGTACCCCCGGACAAAGACCTCCGAACCGAAGTACTTCGACAGTGCCATGATCAACCAACCGCAGGACACCCCGGCCTTCACAACACCCTGGACTTGGTCAGCACCCACTTCTGGTGGCCAACACTACGCTCCTTCGTAGAAAAGTACGTGGAAGGTTGTGAAATCTGCACCCGAAAGAAAACGCTCCGTCACCCCCATGCTATTACAGATCCCCTCGACGTCCCGAACGGCCTATGGGAGGAGGTCGGCGTTGACCTCATCACCCAACTCCCTCAGTCACACGGATTTGACGCCATTCTTGTCTGCACCGATCTCTTTGGAAAACAGATTCACGCCATCCCCTGCACCACCAATATCACTGCCGAAGGAGTTGCCGACCTCTACTACCGCGAAATCTTCCGCCTTCACGGCCTCCCCCTCCGATCGAGGCCCTCAGTTCTCCGCAAAACTGATGCGCACCTTACTCTCCCATCTCGGCATCAAATCAAACATGACCTCCGGCTACCACCCACAAGCGAATGGCCAGACCAAACGTGCGAACCAGGAAGTCGAAAAATATCTCCGCCTCTACGTAGACCGACGACAGGACGACTGGGCCGAACACCTCCCAATGGCGGAATTTGTCATTAACTCTCATACCCACTCCGCAATCGGCATCTCCCCTTTGAGCTCACCTACGGCTACCAACCTCTATTCAACATCCCCGTCGGTCGTCGTAGTGGCATTCCCGGGGTGGATGATTGTATCCAGATATTGCGGGAAGCACGTTAGGATGCCGGAGCAGCTCTCCATTTAGGAAAACGGAAGCAGAAGGAACAGTTTGAAAGGGGAAAACAAAAGGCACACCAATTCAAAGTTGGAGGACGGGTCTGGCTTAGCGCAGAAGACATCAATCTCCAGCTATCCAGCGAGAAGTTAGGCGACCGACAACTCGGCCCCTTTGAAATCCTGGAAAAACTGGGCCCCCTTGATTACCGACTCGACCTACCCCTGTCACTAGACCGCCTCCACAACGTATTCCATGTCGACAAACTCTATCCCTGGAAAGGCAACGAGGTAAACGGTGAAATACCAGCACCCCCAGAACCAATCTACCTCGAAGAAGAAGACGAGCCGGAATACGAGGTTGAAAACATCCTGGATAGCCGTATTCGGTGGAAAAGGCTTGAGTACCTTGTGAAATGGAAAGGGTACGACGCAGGTAACAACTCGTGGGAACCGGCAGCAAACCTAGAACACGCACCAAAGATGGTCCGGAGCTTCCACAAGAAACACCCGAGGGCGCCGCGACTATAATCATCGAGGACGATGGTGCATAAGGAGGGGGTAATGTCAAGAAGCGTACAAAGGACTTAGATTTATTTTCACTTTATCACATGACCGTTCCTCTGACTCTTTACTTACAGATACTTACATCGGTACGATTCCCTTATCTCCATTGTCTCCTTTGCTATTGTCTACCTCTACTCCGATTCGCTGTTATTGTTCTTACACCCCCATGACTTCACCTTCGCTCTCACACTGTCACATACTTACCGCTTTTATTCCACTTCACTCCCGCGCTGTCAACCTCTCGCTCTCACACTATTGTCTTTACACCTTTTCCTTGTTCTGACTCGTTCTGACTCGTTCTGACTCTCTTATTGTTCCGATACGTATATAAGCCCAGTGCCTACCACCTGGTTCCCCATCTTGACCTCTTTGTTGTTGGGACCAGGTAAGCCTCCGCCTGTACTAGATACTTCTTTATATTAACTTTGTCGTTGGGACCAGTGTCTGCCATCCCCGCTTAAAGCCTCTGCCCTGCTGCCTTGCTCCGCCGTCTTGCACTTCTGCTCCGTCACACCGTCGCTCCGCATCCCCGCTCCGTCGTGTCAGACCTCTTTGTGACAGGTTGATGAAGAAGAAGACGAAATGAATCGTCAACTTGATTCTGAGGATCAGGTACAAGTCCTCCTACGCGAACTAGCTGAGGCCAAAAATGCAATGCTGCAGATGAACCAACAAAGGCCATCTGAGGAAGTTAGGCGGTTCAATGATAGATCATATCCGGATCATTCACAAAATACTGACCGACCTAACTTGGGAAAAAACTATTAGACTCGATGAAGGAGCCTAGATCTGGTCGTGGTATCTACCAAATTGGGAGAAACTACACTAGCTTGTTTGTGCAGGCACCGGAGAGTTCTTTCAGCAAAAATACCAATAATACGAACAATGATCGAAGGGGACCACCTCCGGGACCTCTGAAATCAGCGTTTAAAAAGAAAGTCGCGTTTGATGGGGTACTTATGCCTCCAAGAGATAGATTTGATGGTATTCCTAACCGGAATTTCCGTCGAATTAGGGACACAAGTACGGAGATTGACAGTGAGGCAGCGGAGAAAGTTAGGACGGAAATAGTATCAAAGGAACAGCCTAGTGCTGGTTATGGGGACATCAGACCGTCTCCTGCCACTGCAAAGCGACCTTTTGACGATGTCCGACCTATCACCTTCCGGTCACAACCTGGGACAGCGGTACGGAACCGACGTTCTGAAATACCCGACTCTCAGGAACTAGAGCAATTTCACCCATCTCCTATGTTAAATGAACGAGAGAAATCGAAACAACCTAGCTACCGAGTTAGGAACGAATTGTTTAAGGATGGTTTAGCAGAAGAAGTAGCTACCAAAGTTTTGGAAGGCACCGTTCAGCTATCCATCGAAGAGATGTTAGGAATTTCTTCGTTAGTAAAGAAAATTCTGGAAAGGAAACTCAAGAATCGACGGGTTGAGCCTAAACAGGGAAAGTCAGCGTATGTAGCTGTCCTAACTGATAACGGCAAGACTGAGATTCCGGAGATGCCCACAGGAGTGTTAATGCGCGGTAATTATATCGACATTGATGACCTAGCTCTCGAGCCAGAAATCATGTTTGAGTATCTATCCGAAGAACGGGATGGAATGCCTATAGGATCTTGGGTACAAAAAGATGTGGTAGAATGCTTTCATAATGACCTACCCATCGACGACGAGAGACGCGATATGATTGTTGTAGCCGGAAACAGCAAAGGACTACGATCAATTGCGGCTCGAATCAATCATAGAAACAAAACTGTTGAAGGAATCTTAGATTCTGGATCGCAGATTGTTTTGGTTGATCGTTTAGTGGCTACTCAGTTGGGCCTAACTTGGGATCCCAACGTAACTCTTCAAATGCAGGATTCACATGGAGGGTTGGGTAGAACTGAGGGTTTAGCTAGGAACGTCCCATTTACATTTGGTGACCTTACTATCTACCTACAGTTGCACGTTCAAAATCGTGCACCATATATGTTACTTATGGGAAGACCATTCGATGCGTTGACAGAAAGCAACGTTAAAACCTTTGCAAACGGTGATACAGAACTCACAATCACTTGTCCTAACTCTAAACGGCAATGTGTAGTTCCTACGTTTGCTCGTGGCAAGTTAGCCAATGTTATGAAAGTGGATACTTCGAGATATGAGGTGCCTAACTATAAAAAATTGCCTACACCTGAAGAACCATCGAAACCAGAGCCAGATGGAAATTTTCGAACCTCAAAGATCTGACTAGCGATCAGGGAGAGGAGGAAATTGCTATTGGGTTCCATTTTGATGAGCAGGGTGAACTAGAGGTGGATGGTTGGCGCCAATCCGAAGGAAAACATTTTACGAGGACAGAACTTGCGGAATCGTACTGGTTGGCATCTGAAGAACAAGTCCGAAAGGAGTGTATGGATGGTGCCGCCATCGAATCGTACTTGCAAAGGGTAGGACCGGTGTGGAACGCAACAGCGTCGCATCAGACCTACATGCAAACTGTCAAACAGGAACAAAATGTTCCTATCAATGAAAAAGTAATGGAAAATAATGAAGAAACAAATTCTACGCTATATGATACGTTTATGATATTTGAGGCGGACGATCCAAATCTGTCCTATCTTGTGAAGAGTGAAGAGAAACCACAAATTTCATGGAAATCTCTTAAACGATTAGCTCGGCAACCCGGTCCAGGGAAGAAAGCTTTTAGAGAACCGTCGGTTTACGTTCCTAGAAAGAACAAATCGGGGCAGCTTCAAAAGTCCGAGTTAGTAAGAGTTTATGGGTCGAAAAAGTACAAACCCATTGCTCTTAAAGTTAGGCCGGTGAAAGCTGAATTATCTGAGGAATTTCGGATAAAAAGGCATATAACTGGTGAACCATTGAAGGATATGCCGGAGTTACCTATCAATCCTCCAGATTTCGTACCAACCGGACAATATACTCAGGAGAGAATGGAAGCTTTGGACAAATCTCACGATGATGGTTTCTTATGGCCTGAAGAGAGGAAGCTCATGCACAAATTTATGAGACTTCAAGAAAAAGCATTTGCGTGGTGTCCGGAAGAAGGAGGAACTTTTAAACGAGAATTCTTCCCTCCAGTTAGGATACCAACTCAAGCACATGAACCATGGGTGGAAAGAAATATTCCGATCCCACCTGGAATTTATGCCAACGTGTGCAAAATTATTAAAGATAAGATAGATGCAGGAATTTATGAACCATCGAACGCTAGTTATCGTTCCAAGTGGTTCTGTGTCCTGAAGAAAGATGGAAAGTCACTTAGGCTAGTACACAGTCTTGAACTGCTGAATAAAGTCACGATTCAACATTCTGGTATACCTCCAGCTACTGCAGATGTAGCTAGGCACTTTGCTGGACGAAGCTGTGGAACAACCTTGGATGTTCATGTTGGATCCGACAAAAGGGAGGTAGAGGAAGATTCCCGAGACCTCACTACCTTTCAAACACCGTTTGGTGCACACTGATTGGTGAAATTGCCAATGGGGTGGACTAACTGGGTTCCTATCTTCCATGACGATATGACATATATTTTACGAGATGAAATACCGCATGTAACATGGCCATACGTTGATGATGTACCAGTTAGGGGACCAGCTACTCGTTATGAGCGCCCTGACGGTGGATTTGAAACAATGGAAGGTAATAAAGGAGTTAGAAGGTTCGTTTGGGAACATTTCCAGGACCTTAACAGGATTGTTCAGCGTCTAAAGTATGCTGGAGGAACGTTCTCGGGACCGAAAACCTTTTTATGCCGACCGGAAATTGTTGTAGTTGGGCATAAATGCACTTACGAAGGCCGAGTACCTGAAGATAAGATTGCAGAAGTCGTCCTAACTTGGCCTGCATGCAAAGATAAAAGCGATGTTAGAGCATTCTTGGGAACTGCTGGTCAGCTTCGAATGTTCATAGACAATTATGCAAAGAAAGCAGAACCTTTAACTCAACTCACTCGTAATGTTCCCTGGGAATGGGGACCGAAACAGGAGTTAGCTATGAGGTTACTTAAAGAAGGAATTCAAAAAGCTCCAGCTTTACATCCTATCAATTATGAATGGGATGTTAACTTGTCTGTCGATACCTTGTACAAGGCAGTAGGCTGGTACCTTTACCAACTCGACCCGAAGGATCCTAAAAAGAAATTCTTTAACTATTTCGGGTCCCTAACTCTAAATGAGAGAGAGGCACGATTCTCTCAGGCTACGCGAGAATTATATGGATTAAAATTAGCCCTTGAAGCAAGTTATTATCAAATTTATGGGAGTAGACGCCTAACTGTCGAAAGCAATGCAAGCTATATTAAAGCATGTTAGATAACCCCAGTTGCGGTCCGAATGCGACTATAAATCGCTGGATCGAAGATATACAAAAATATCACTTCGCATTAGTACATGTCAAAGGAATCAAGCATAGATCGGACGGCCTATCTCGTATTACACCAGGTGGCTGGCAACCTGCTCGACCTCCAGTTGATCCAGAAGACTATAACGATGAAGATGATGGAAAGCCAATTCCGTTCTCAGTAGCAGAACCGGTTGATGAACTTCCATATGACTTCGACAAATTTAAAGACAAAATTGATCCTCAAAGTGGCTTCCTAACTATGGATGTCTATGCCACAAGCGTTGATGATTTTGAAGATGACCTGCAAGCCTATGTTGACGAAGAACGAATGTTCGAATTCAAAAGGCATCAGATGTATGAAGACTCGGGTATGCCTATAATGGTGTTTACTCAGGATTTATATCCAGAGGATCATGGAACGTTCAATACTGATAATCCTTACTCAGTCAAACACCGTACGGAGTTAGGCAACCTTTACGATGAAATGTTACCAAAAATTAAAGAGTGGCATGACAATCCTAACCTGGATTCGTTTGCCACCATGACGCAGAAAGAAAAAGATAATTGAATACAAAAAGCTAAGAAATTCTTTGTTGATCAAGGAAGGCTATATAGGCGTCCTAATTCTTCGGAAGGATTGCTGCAGTTAGTTGTTGATAGGGATAAGAGAATGTGAATCCTCTTTGGAGCGCATGATAGTGTGGGACATAAAGGATCCTTTGCGACCCAAGAATTGATTGAGAAACGATTCTGGTGGCCAGAGGTATCGAAGGACGTACACTGGTATGTTTCTTCGTGTGTACCATGTCAAAACAGGCAGATGCGTTTAATCAAAACGCCTCCTAACTTGACACACACACCGTCTCTATTCCAAAAGATACATGTCGACACGATGGTAATGTCTCCTGCAAGTAACGGATGTAAATATATAGTACATGCTTGAGATTCGTTATCATCTTGGTCAGAAGCCTGTGCTCTTAGACAGGAAAATGCTAGGACACTGGGTGAATGGTTTTTCGACGATATTATATGCAGATGGGGATGTCCTTATGAAGTTGTCACGGACAACGCACCCCAAATGAAAAGTATGTTGAGCTGGTTAGAAAATAAGTACAGAATTCGAGGAATTAGAATTTCCCCTTATAATTCACAAGCCAATGGAAAGATAGAACGTGCCACCTTGATATTCGGCAAGCTTTAGCTAAATCTACCGGTGGAGACGTATCTAAGTGGTTCTACTTCCTCAAACACATCTTATGGGCCGATCGAGTAACGCCTCGTCGTGGCCTGGGGTGTTCACCGTATTTCTTGGTGACTGGAGCTGAACCTATCTTACCATTCGATATTGTTGAATCTACATGGTTAGTAGACACACCAAATCGTGTCCTAACTCGTGAAGAACTCATTGGCTTATGAGCCAAAGCATTATCAAAGCATCGAACCTTTGTACTCAATATGATCGATTGGGTAGATGAAACGAAGCGAAGAAATTTAAGGATTTTCGAACAGAAAAACCGTCATGTTATTAAGATTGGGATTTCAAACCCGGACATCTAGTTCAAGTTAGGAATACTACAATCGAAAAGAGTTTAGATCGGAAAATGTATCTACGGTACAAAGGACCGATGGTAGTAATTTGTCGAACAAAAGGAGGATCATATATTATTGCCGAAATGGATGGTACCGTCTTAAAAGAGAAGGTCGCCGCATTTCGTGTAATACCTCATGTGCTTGTAATGAACCCATTGTTCTACCAAAGAACATTCACGACTTGATTGACCTAACTCCGGAACAGTTGCACACCCTTATTGAGGATAAAGATGATGAAGAACACATCTGGAATGATGACTTCGCATTCAATAGGGTGCCTAACTTAAATCTGGACGGTAATGAATCAGATGATGAATTGCAGGAACTGTGTTTGTCCGAAGACAAAAACTAGAGTCCTTTAATAATCATTCTAGACCATAAGCGGAACAAGCATTGTTATTGTTAAGTTAGGCCAGTTAAGCGAAGGTGGTACAACAATACTACTTGATAACTCCGACGTTCAATAAAGAAAAATGCAGCGTTATAACAAAAGAAAAAGTCAAAAGAAAGGACCTATAACGAAGCTAAGAAAAGTTATATAAAGAAAAGAAGTTAGGCCGAGCGATGACCGCTTCAACCAGCAACAGGAGACCTAGGAGTGGGACTGTTGATTTCGACATCCTCAGACGTCGGAACAATAATAGCCTGAGTTTTCTCGGTATCCATGTTCCCAGTTTCGGGTTCGGACCTGTCTGCAAGGTTCGTACAAGCCTCGAACTCCTTCCTAACTTCATCACAGATGCGTTGAGATACCTTGGCACGATTGTGGTGAAGAAGAGCGATGTGGGTAGCGTGGAGACCTTCCACTCGATGATAATTGAGAAGGGAGTTGAGAACACCAGTTGGGAGATCTTTGAACTCTCCCAACGAGGTAGTTGCAACCTCGTCCAACAGTTGAACCGAGATAGGATTCTCTCTCTCGTTTCTGGGCTAAGAAAGTAAAAAGAACATTCCTGAAGCGTCCGGTCGCCGGTGTCGATCTTGCTGAAGTTGAGGGGACTGTTCCAGTTGAACACAGTAGCTAGGAAGCTAAAGTGTTCGTAGGAGAAACGAGCCACCGGTTTGTCTCCCGCGGTAGAACCCAGACTCTTGAGAACAATCATTGGATCGCTCATGCTGTCGGAAAACGAACCGAAACACTGTACGAAGTGTTCGGTCAAGGAATTGATGGCCTTGACTTGGGCATCGAGCGCCTCGTGAGCCATCATGAGCACAGCGCGAGCGTCCCGAGCGGTCTCAAATCGAGATTGGGCATCTAAGTCAAGAGAAAAATGAAGTTAGGAACAAAAATTTAAAATGAAAATACATACTGTTGGGAGCAGTTTTGAACTGCTGGATCATGGCATTCATGATCGGCAATCCTTCCTCCAAGTCCAAAGTCTTGAGACATTTAGTCTTGTTGGCCTGACAGGTCCACAACGGATGTGTGGCTTCTCGTAGTTGCAGGGAGTCTTCAGACGAATGCATTTGGTGCATCGCTGATCAACACCAGACGGGGACAGGCGAGCTGGCTAAAATGCTAAGTTAGGACGCTGATGAAAAGAAAAGAATATGAAAAGATTATTTACCTGTGGAAGGGGATAGGCCATTTTAGGGATGTCAGAGTAGTTCATGTTGAAGTTGTGAACTCCAACAAGACTACCGACGCCGAGGAGCCGTTTGTCGATGTTGACATGGTCAACTTGAGTCCTAAGCTTTGGACCGTTCTAGAAACAGAGAAAATTATAAGTTAGGAAAAGAAAAATCAAACGAAAAACATACCGTATTCGAGTTAGGCTCGTCGCCAAAGTTCGTTTCTTCAGGGACGAACTGCTCTGCAATCAAGAGGGGATCACCTTTAGTGGTGACAGCGACACCTGTGAAGCCCGGGATTGGTGTAGTTGACGGCTGATAGGAACCAGTTGGAACCTTCTCCCTAACTCCAACCGAGGCCTTGGTTCGGGTTCGCTTCCCTTTTGTCACTGGAGGGGGCGATGGCGCCGGAGAAGGAGTCTTGCGAGCCGCTGCGGCAACCACACGAGATTTAGTTCTTGATGCAGGAGCCGGTCTTTTGCTTGACCCAGGCTCAGGCTTGATGACGACTCCGGACATATGCTAAAAAGAAATGAAAAGAAATGAATGGTAAAGTTAGAAAGGAAAAGACTCATACCTGACGAAGAGTACGCCGTCTAGGAGTACTTGTCAGCGTACGACGCGAAGCATGGGGAGGAAGGACAAACTTTGCAGTAGGAACGGAGGATTTGACGCGTTTTTCTGAAAAGAAAATTGTTAGAATTTGAGGAACCAAGTTAGGATCAGAAACTTACTTGGGGACTCGTCCTCATCTGAGTCCAAAACTAAATCAGTCTCCTTCTCGGCGTCCTCCTCCCTGTTATTCCTGGATCGCTTCGACGATCTTGACTTGACCTCGGGGGAGCCTTGCCCTTGCTTGTAGATGGGTTTGACCACTATAGGAAGGAAAAAGAAGTCAGCATGAATAGAAAGAATGAGAAGAAAATATCTTACTTTCTTGGGGACCAAACTCGAAGCTACCGCTTCTTGGAAAGGATCCAGAGATGAGTAACGAGGAGTTGGGGACTTCCTCGGCTTTGTTTCTTCTTCCTCCTTCGAAGATTCGTTGGAAGGAGCGGCGAGTGGCAAAGACTGGCCGGGGAAGGTGAACCATTCACTAGCCTTATCTCCTATGGCGTTCCAAAGAGATAGGCCCTCGACGTGAAAATCATCGAGCAGAACTGGGGGTTCGTTGGGATATTCATCATCGGACAACTGGAATTTTTGCTAGGAAGAGAGAAAGGAAGAGCGGAACGTCAGTTAGGATACTGAGAGAGAATTTAGGGTCTACCTCGATGTTCTCCATCTCCTCTTCCGAGTATTTCCAACCCTTGAGCTGAGACGTTTGTTTGGACAAATCGCCATAGGTGATTATGAGATATTGGGCCATGCCCTTTATCACCACAGCGAAGTTCGGACAATTTATGCACGAAGACCAGAACTGGTGCATGTAAGTCTAAAAGAAAATGGAATCATAAGCTAGGAAAAGAACCAGAAAAAGAAAATTAAATATACCAGAGCAGGACATGCCGCGGTTAACGCCGACTCGATACGAAGGTACAGGTCCTTCTCGGACACTCGATTACGTTGCGTAAAAACACTTTTGAATGCACGGAAAACCGAGTTGGTGGCACGGTAGAGGTCGACGCCTTTGGTGTAAGTTAGGCCCGTCGCTTCCTCAGCAGGCTTGTACCATTTTGCTAGCTTGGAGGGATAGAAGCTTGAAGGAGGGTCATTGCTGGCCAAGAAAGGATTGTCAGCGGCAAGAGACGGGTACTGATACGCATCAATGTTTTCGGGAAGAAAGTCGGTGACGTCGAAGGAAGAGGGGGCCGGGTCTTTCTTGAACTCGAAGCCCAAGGCCTCGACAAGTTCATTGGCGGTCTTCTTCGAGTTAGGGAGGTAGAGTTTGGCGGGGGACATGGGGGAAGAAAAGAAAGAACTGACTTGGTCAAAAATTTTAACCGAGTCAGGCTTTATAATACCTTCGAACCCTAACCCATACCCATCACCGATCTACATGAGATCTGATCCATGATAGATCCCGTGCTTCCAAAGAGGCAATACCGCAAAGAGCAGTATTATAACTGCTCTTTGAAGAGAAATGAGACGCCAAAGTGGCTAATACAGTCGGTTGGAAATCGGTTCGGAGATCAATTTGATTGACGAACTAATTTGATTGATACAAGTCTCGGGATCAAAGCGAGTACTATGTAAGAGGCCGGACTCGGCAAGATATGATAAGAGATAACACAGAAATGTAAAAGTGTGTTAAGTTCCTCTTTAATAGTGTTAGGCACTTAGAGGTGGATGCGCAGAGTTAAACCCAGAGTTAGGCTATGACCGGGGACGGTCAGAACGTTTAGTTTGGGGGAGATGATGCGATTATTTTGCGTACATGCGTGAAATCATCCAAAGTACGACTTTCTAAGTTAGGAAAGTACTTGAGAGCTGAGACGAGCCCTAGTCGTCAGCTAACAAGCTAGGCAACTATGTATGAGATTACTCAAGGATTGGACCATGCGTCCTAACTATGTTTACCTTGGTTGATGGTAAACCATACACATCTTCATATAGATGGCTTATGAGAACTTGGTCCTAACTCTCGAAAGTTAGCAGACTCACCCATAACCCGCCAAGGGTCTCATATATGAGCTAGTTACTCGCTTTGTACCAGGCTATTTGACATGTGGCACTTATTCCAGTGGCTCTTATCGAGTCCTAACTTGGTTTCACCCGAAATACTATTCGATGAGACTGAGTACTTGTACCAGATGGAACGAAAAGTCAAAGAAATGAAATGATATGATATGATATGATTAAGTGTCGATATATGCGACATACATTAAAAGATATGTAATGAGAAGCTAGAACACTTCAGACCTCAACGGGGGAATTGTTGAAAGTACCTCTAAGTACGTTGGAAGAGTTACGGTACCAACATTTTGATGCTAGCTCAGTTATGACTCGAGCTACACTGCGGAACTAGAAGCCGGAGTATATCCAAAGGTTGAAGGAATTATCAGGACACTCTAACTCTGCTCTGGACAAGTTAGCCGATCCGTTTTACCCATCCGATTTGTCGGACCTCTTACTCAAAATGGAAGGATCCTACGAAAACAAGTTAGGAAGGACTATCCAGGCGGTCGGTTTACATGGAATTGGAAGTGGAGCCGACGTTTCAACATTTTCTTGAATATTCTTTTGGGTTTGAGGATTTTAGTATTATTTATTATTTTACAGTATATATACTCCGCACGTATGTATCCTAACTTTAGATTAGCCAGTGCGGATCTCACCATATATTATATTTTGCTCAGTATCTGCCGGAGTGGGCGTCTGAGAAGTGCAAACCAGCGGGAAAACTCCTGTGTAGCCAACAAAGAAAAGAAAAGTTACGAAATTTGCCCGGTCAAGGTTGTGGTAAAATAGACCGTGTATCTACCAAAGTTGTCCTATCTTCGTTGGGAAGTTGAGCCCTTGCCCCCTTCGTCGATCTATCCAAAGTCCATACAAGGAAGTTGAGCCCTAGCCCCTTCGTCACT
Source organism: Collybiopsis confluens (assembly GCA_013368555.1). Taxonomy (NCBI): domain Eukaryota; kingdom Fungi; phylum Basidiomycota; class Agaricomycetes; order Agaricales; family Omphalotaceae; genus Collybiopsis; species Collybiopsis confluens. Next base: position 14,361 of record JAACJN010000446.1, read on the forward strand.
GGCAAAAGTCCGTTTCGAGTTTAGTTTAAGTTAGAAAGGCCAGTGTGCCCCTACTTCGACTGAAAGCGATTCAAAGTTATACAAAAACCTAGTTAGGCTACACCGTAGTCAAACGCCGAAGCAGTTGAGGCCTAGCTCCTGTGGATAAAGAAAACATAAAAGTGATAGATTCTTGCGGAACCCGCGTAACCTTTGACAAGCACACTCGCACCTTTATAAAATTGATAAGGCGGAACCCGTCCTAACTTACCTAAACATGTTTTGGGGTTTAGTTTTGGTTTTGGGTTGTGGTAGTTGTGATCCCACGCACTGCGCGTTAGCGTATATGTTGCCATGATCAGACCCAATGACAATGGTGCTAGTGCTATCCTGGAAGCCCATGTTACAGGGCCTACGCTCCCAATGAGGGACTTCAAAAGTTTTCACTTGTTCTGTACCTGCAAGTTTCATCAAGGCTACACCCTGACAAACGTTGTCAAGGATGACAGTGTCGTCTTTCGTGTTTAAGACGGCGTGTCCTCTGTACTACTGGTAAGTTTGTCATGATCCCTCACAGTAATTCTATACTCACCTAATCATTCCTGTTGTCTTTGATTTTATTATCTTTCCCTCGTCATTGAGGATGTATCTGTTTGAAGTCAGCTTAATTTGTGAACATTTTGTTTTGATTTAGTTGATACTTACATTACTTCATCCTCTCTTCCAAACAACCAGAGTTCAGGACCATGAATGCCGACCTGTCCGAAGGCAACAGCTTGGGGCCAATGCTTTACAATTGTGACTGATTTGATCACTCTTGGAATCATCCCCATGTCTATGAGGAATTGGTGAACAGCTTCGGCTCGATGTACAATGGCTAGTTGTCCCGAGTTAATGTCATACGCCATCGCTGACACCTCTGTTGCGCTCTCACCACTGGCAAGGCGATTGCAGTAAATTTCAGTAGACTGGTGTGTTTTGTCAATGGCTATATCATAGTTCATGTCTCACTGACTTACCTCCTCTCTGTCCTATTTCCTCTTCCAGATACAGAAGAATCTGTGCTCCGTACCATAGGCGAGGCCTTCCTCTTCATTGTTTGGTCTTGTGAGCCATACCATAGCAGTTGTGGTGCCTTGATCCGAGGCACCGGTAGGGCCAGGTATCATTTTTTTGGTAGGTAAGTGCCATATCTTGGTTCCGGCTTCACCTGTAAAACTTGTGAGTATTAATGGTCAACATCTATAGAGAATGTGTTGGGTTACCTCCAGATGCTACAAAAGTGCCTGAGGGATGAGTAGCAATGCAAGCAACAGCCCCTTCAGTATCCCACGCAAGGTGTATCTGTGATGTTCACTGGAGATGGGGACTGAATTGCTTCGTCGGAAAAACTTTATGGTTCTAGGTGAGGATATCTTTCTTTCGCATTCCTTTTATGACTGATATCCCAAAGCACTCTTTTTGTCTTTGTTTTTGTCTTTGTGGATCCCCGTCCTTGTTGTTCCCCAATAGTGTGGTACCGCTGTCACACCACAATGGTGCTCGTTATTCAGCTCCTGAGCATTATTAGCTTGTCCTTATTGTATTTTTGAGGCTCCAAGCCTAACAGAGTTTTGATAACATGGAGGTATGTCCATATAAGGCATGTATTGTATCGTTCAGGTGATTCACAATCCGAGCAGGATCTGTGTATCTTCTCTATCTCATCTTTCACTGCACATCCCCCCATATCATGACTCTGTCCCCTGCCACTCAGCCTGTACCCAAGTCTACCTTCACCACCTCAAGAATTGCTGCGCGACCTCGAGTAATCCCTCTTTACGCCACCTCACTCCCTTGCCGGGTCAAGCGTCCTCTCTTTATTCACGACAATCTGCCCTCAAAAAAAAATCACCAGGCAGATGGCCAACATGCGCCTAGGATTGCCAATGCCTGGTTCTTTTGTATTTGACAAGGCTGACGAGGCTGGCTATACAGCAGATACTTCTAACACAATGGAGACACTCAAGACCCTCCTCACTGCCGCCGTCCTGACCAATAGTCCTGTTGATGAATCTCACAGCAACTGGCACAAGCTGTTCTCTTCTGCAGCTGAGTGTTATGAGGACTCAGGGGCAAAACTCCCGTTACTTCTGTTGCTGGATCTATCCACTGCTATGCAGAGCATCGCATCTGTCATTAGACCTTCATCTACTTGTAAAACTCCGTCTGTGCTCCCTGCTTGTCAAGCCGGCGGTCGGCGTTTTGCTAATAAATCTGCTCCCTCCTTCTCCCCCAATGCTCTTTTGCCAGATCCCACTCCCCATTCAGCTGGAAAAGTTGAAAGGGAAGAAGCCAATGCTCTGGACCGACTGTTAGCAGAGCACGAGGCTCATTATGCTGATGTCTTTGATGGATCTTTCACAGATCTTTCAGATGAGATCAAGTGCCAGAAGCTCAACAAGGTCACTAAATGGCTTAATGATGGGCTTACTCCTGTCGAAATGTATGAGGATCATATGAGATTCAGGATGTCAAAAACCAAAAAGACTTCCCTGAAGGATGACACGGCAAAGGAGAAGCGGGAGCTTTGCAGAGAGTGTATGAGGGCGCTGAATGCACAAGTCTGTGTGCTATATGCGCCTCTCATCCCTGAAAGTCCTATTGAAGTTGATGCAGGTGAGTATTCTCCATAACTTCCGACGATTGATGTACTGATTGTCTCTTAGACAATATATCCTATTGAAGTTGATGCAGGTGAGTATTATCCATAACTTCCGACGATACTGATTGTCTCTTAGACAATATATTTGATACAGCTTTCACCCGGTGATGTGAATATTTCGTGTTCATAAGTAGAATTGTTCAAAGTACTGGATTCCAAAGTAGGAATGTGTACTAGAGAGCTGAGACCAGCCCAAGTTGTCAGCTAACGAGCTAGACTGCTATGCATGAGGATTACCAAAGTTAGATTACATATCTGACTGGTATCACTATGGTCATAAGAGTGATCCATGCTCGTCTAACTAAAGACAGCTCATAGGAACTTGGCCCCCACTCTTACGAGTTGGTAGATCCACCTTATATCCACTAAGGACCTTCTATACGAGCTAGCCTCTTGCTTTGTACTAAGGGAATGATGACCTATTGCAACACCAATGAACAGAACTTACTCCAGTGGTTTTGTACATGTCTACGGACTTAGTCGTATTTTATGCGAACATGATACAAACCTGTCTAACTTGGACAAGAGTTATACACTATACACCTATATGATGCTATGCTATGGAGAGTCTTGACTACGAGCTAGACTACTCAGATAATAAACAACCTTGTACCAGAGGTTGAGGCAAACACTTGGGAGGAGTCAGAAAGAAGTCAGGCTACCGTCCCGGAACTCAATCATTATGAAACAATTAGACCACAATAGATCTACCTGGATACTGGATGAAGTGGAGGGCCAAGTGGCTATTAGTTGTTCAGCCGATGATCAGAAGACTTAAATAAAGGTTGGAAAGAGTTAGCCTTACACCCGGTCCGCGCCATATGCTCATCTGACAATTACCAATTGAACTATCGGACAAAACGCAGTTAGCCTGTGCACTGGAGTCTCCGGAAGAATATGATTTAAGAAGTTTTCTGAGTGTTTCAGGGGATTCGAAGTGTTTTTGGGCTGTTATTGAATATTTATTATTTTCCCTCGTATATATACCCAGATCACACCCCGCGGATGAATTCACACTTTTCCTTGAGACTTGTATCTCACTCCATATATCCAAGCATAAGTCCCCGTGTGGCACTCAAAACCTATACCAAAGAATAAGTCCCCGTGAGGCACTCGAACCTATATACCTGAGATAAGTCCCCATGAGGCACTCATATGCTCAGTTCTACCGGAGTGGGTTGGGTGTCTGAGAAGTGCAAAACAGAGAGAAAACTCCTGTGTAGCCATCTTATTCTGAAGAGGATAAGATAGAGAAGTCAGACGCGGTCGATAGCCCTAGCTCCCATTGTCCTTGTCAAAAGAAGCTATATAAAAAGCCCAAGAAAGGTTGTGGTGAACTATCCTGTGTATATAACCAATTATAAACCTAGCCTAGCTTCGAGGTCAATTGCCCTAGCTCCCTCGTTCTAGTTTTGATTGAATACACCTCGTTGGGTCCATTGCCCTAGCTCCCCTTTGTTGTAGAACACCCCATCTATTATAAAATCCATACAAGGTCGATTGCCCTAGCTCCCTCATCTAGAAAAGGGTCTTTGGACCCTGGTACATAGAGATTGTTAAAATCAAACTTGAGAGGGTCGGAGAAACCCAGAGACCTCTAGCTCCATAAGAAGCCTCAGGGAAAACAAAGGACACCCCCCTAAATCTGTGGAGCTTCAAGGACTTTCAAAGGTTTTGATGTATTTTACAGTACTATTATATTTTTTTTCAAAAGCATGTGGCAGGAATTTTGTACCAGCCTGGAAACCATTTTATTCAAGTCAGGCTCTCACAGGTGAAATTTCAGATATATAACTCTGCCCTAGAGCATCTTTAGCCAGTGCTAAACATACTTGCAGCTCCCTCAATCAGCTATTGATAAATGTGAAAGTATATTGAATTGAACATGATGGCTGCACACTATTGAATAGTGCTTTGGATATCATTTCAGCTTTTAGTGGTTCATGTTGAAAGTGGCTTAGAAATTATACTGAAAACATTCAATTTAATTCATAGATATTTCCAAGCTAGTCAGAAAGCATTCCATGAAACAAAAATATCATTTTCAATAGTCTAAAACATTTGACAAGCTTCTTCCAAGCTTCTTTCAATAATCTATTGGGATACTTCAAGTGATTTACATGAGCTTAGAAAAGTGTCCGAGCCATTCATTCAGAGCCCCCGAGAATAGATCTGGATTACTCTGAGAGTCCCTGAGGTAGCCTTGAAAGACTATCAAATAAAATCTGTGGCTATATAATGGAGACTGGTAAATTTACAAGGTATCTAGTTAGCCTTCTTGAAATTATCATCAGTGGCCTGTTAGACCTGCCATCAAACTTGAAGCCAACCTGTACTTTTCAAAAGAATGTAGGATGTAACTCAGCACTGGAGGGAAATGCTCTCTTGTTAACTGGTACTGTACTCCCCCTCATACATTGTGCTCTACAAGACTTTCTGTTATCTGTCAGACTGTGGCTGAATTACCTGCTGTGCTATGCCAGTCTTCCCATGGAGGACCCACCTCGCCTTACAACATTCCTACTTCTTGCTAAACTTAGCATGAGTCAACAGGATGAGGCCGCCTTAGACCAAATAACTCTCATTAATACATTATATCATAGGGTAAAACTGGAAAAAATGATATCTACGGAATAAGAAAGATTAAACAATGTCGGTCTCTTCTTCAGCTGGTTCATCATCTTTGGCTGGTCCATCATCTTCGGGGGGTTTATCATCAGCTTCCACTATCCCATCGCTGGCGTCATCAACCTCCTGTCTATTATCTGAAGAATCATCTTCCATCATTGCATTGCTGTCCTCCCCGGACCCGAAAGAGTTGAGAGCCGCATAATCATAGGTCTGAGAAGGCATTACTTCTGGTCCAGTTGTCCTGTTGCGAACGCAAAGCAGTTGTCAGAACATCAGCAAGATGGGCCACAGTACCGCTTACATCATTTGCTTATAAAGATCCTTCTGCAATCGAGCGACGTATGCTGGTGCATTTGCCTGAAGCTTGGTGATGGTCTGGGTAACCGCTCGAAGACTTGCAAGAATTCAATATCAGCTTTATGAGATTCAAAGATGAACGCAAGTCAGCTACTCACTGGCCTGAAAGGTTTGCGTTCGAGAAAGGACTCTCCGTCCTATATCCAGCAGCATATTCTTGAATCGCATGCCCGATCTTAAATTGAAGTGTCAATAAAGCACACCATACAGTTGTAAGGAAAAGAAATGTACCAAAACCAAAGCCATGATAATCAATGGAAGCGGAATTTGTTGTTCCCTATGCAGCTTTGATACTAAAAGTTGATCCTGTCTGGCTTTACCTTTGATAAAATATCCACGTAGAAGTAACCCCATCAACAGGGACCGAAACGGCATCTTGTTGGTGGTCTTCTCCTAATAATTGTTCCAGTGTCAGTGACCATGATACAGGAAAATATTGACAACCTGCCTTGAGATCTACCTCTCCGTGGTGATATCGGCGATCTTTCAGCAGCCAATTGACAGTTGTCATCTGAATTAAAATAAAATGAGCTAAATGCGTACCAAGGATCTGGTGAATTGGACTTACGACTTCTGTTTGGGAAAGGCTTCCTGGTATATCGTAGAATTGGCCCGCTCTGATCCGAGCCTCCCTTCCGAGGTCAAGCCTGACGGCACAGACACCATAGTTCATCTGGGACCGTCAGCAAGAGAAAGAATGATATAAAAGAGCCATACAAATCGCAAAAACACATCCATCGCCTCCGGTTCTGCCCGTATTACCTCCAACGAGCGAACGAAACTCTGTCCTCTCCGCTCCTCTACCAACCTCTCAATTTCGGCCATAAGAGTGGACCAGCTGAACATCGGGTCCTCTGGGCACATGTTAACTATACAGGTAGCCATCCGAGTGCAGCGTTTGGCGAATATGGCGAGCTTGGGATTTTCAAAATCTGTGGCTCTGACTTTCCCTAATCGGCCGAGTTTTACTTAGATAGGATCCATGTCTTCTACCAGAACCTGGAAGAAAATGTTATGAGGTGCCCCTTTGAAAGTTTGATTGAACTTACGGAGTCATCATTCTCTGCGAGTCCAGCTTCATCATTATCGTTGTCTCCGGCATCTCGGAAATGCTCCTCGGCTTCATCATCCTCTATCACTGGAACAGGTTTTGCTAGCTTTTTCGGAGGCCGAATTTCATTCAAATAATTTTCCTCGGCTTGGTCGAGCGCAGGGGCATCCTCGTCAGAGGCCTTGGTATCTTTTTCCTTACCCTCCTTCATGACAGCTTCATCTAGGCCTTGGTCAGGGAGGGGATATTGAGAAGTTAAGGTTACATCCTTGGCCGGGCCAGACTTAGACTTCTTCAAAGCAGGCACAAATTGGAACGGCCGAACCCCATTCTCATCCATCTTACTTTTCTTGGGATCAGAATGGTCTGAAGGCTGATTTGAGAGAAAAGAAGAAAAAAGCGCGAGGTAAATGTACCTTGAGCCTTTCGGGTTGTTCCAGCTGTCGAGGAGACGCTTGTATTTTTGGAGCAGATAGCAAGGGGTTTCCGGGGGTCAACCTTCGCCTTTTTTGCCGGGGTTGCCTTCAGTTGCTGACCAGAGGACTGTGATCGAGTCCTTTTCTGCATAGCAAATGAGCGGAGAGAAGCAAGCAAGGAAGATTAGGTATTTTTTATACCGCACCGAATGACTCGTTACATAAAGTTCAACCCACTCTGACTTGAAAAAATGCCGGCGTGAGGGGGGTAGAATTAGCGAATCAGTCTATTGTCTGATAGGCGTGTTTGCTGTGCATGTCGTTTAAAAAAAACGTATTGCATTCGTCTAAAACGTTATGGGTCATCCAGTTGGAGTCCCAAATCGCTTTGCCAGGCGTAAGCATGCACCCTTGCCGTATATTGCTGAGTGGCACTATTGCCCCTCAAGGTAGACCGCTTGTGTCTTTCGAGACATCAACCTGGTACATTCTCGTCAAAGGGTCTGGGAATTTCTTGAATCCGGAAAACCAAGTGATGTAGGCCAAGGGTTCGGTTGGCCATTCTTGTGGGGCGGATTCAGAAAATCCGTCATGACTGACTTCGGATGGAAGCCGGAAAATCACTCGAAGCCTTGCCGCTCGACAGCCTATTTAATGGGAGTTAGAATTCACCGGGAAACCCAGAATTAAACCAGACTTACCTTGTACGCCAATAGGGCTGGCCTCTTTGCCATTGGATACGAGTACCGTATCGAAACGGGGGGTAGTAGACTTCTTCCAAGCAGGGAGCGCCTTGATGATCTCCTGAAAATTCGTATCTTGATGAGATGTACCGAAGTGAACGACCTTAATCTGATGCCAAACGGCAAGCTTGTCGAAAGCGAGGGATCCTTGAAGAGCTACAATTCGAGGAGCTCGTTGATTGGTGGGAAGGAGCTTGTTCAGATAAAGTTTGAGAACCGGCAGAAAATTGGGCGCTGAGTGGGAAACCGTAATTCGGGTGATGAGTTTTCGGGACTCTCGGGGAGCTTTTGCCAACGAAAGTTGACAGAAGGAATCCTGGTGTAGATAGGGGGTAGAACCGGACAAAGACTTGTCCTGACTTTTGAGTGGTACGGAACTCCCGCTAGCCAGCTTATCCATCCTTTGATCTGCTCCCTCTTCCTCGTCGACCTCTTCATCCTCCCCGTCATCTTCCCCAAGTCCCTGGCCTGCTTGAGTCTCTGGGTTATCTGTTTCAAGAGCGTCTGAAGCGGATTCATCTAGCCAGGATCTAAAGAAATCATACGATGATATTTTCTCCTGCTTCAAGAGCCATTTTGTCATTTGTGGAAAATGGTCTCAATGGTTACTAGCCCTCCATCCCTCTTTGGTGTAGTCGATGTGTAAACGCTCAAAGGTCTCCGTGTCGTAGTTATCCGTAGTGCCTAGCCATTGGATGGAATCGACATAGTGCAGGAAAGCGCAAAACTTCGGAATGTTGAAGTCTTCTCTGACTCCCTTGTCTAAAAAAAAGGATCTATTCTTGTGCCAAATTCTAAGCGTTTCCTTCATATAGTCAAGAGTTCCCCCGTCGTGACAGGGGTACTGTGCGAGGTAGATGAAGTCAAGGATACTCCTGCAAGCTAAGATTCCCTTCTCTTGAATTTTCCCGACCAGACAAGAGAGTAACACTCGACAAATTTGTCTTCGTTCAGGTCCTGAAACCTGAGCTAGTCCGGATATCCCTTTCTTGAAGTGCCTGACACCACTGGTGAGAGGCAGCGTCCTTAACCTGTTGTCCAACTCCTCTTTCCCCATCACTTCCTGAAGCCACAAGATGAGATGTCGAACAACACCTTGATATAGTTGGTGAAGGATGTCCGGAGTGATGCACCGATGGATATCTGCCAAAGGAAAGCCTACCCAGAAGGGTGTAAAGCTTCCTCCGGCGACATCCTGCTCCATGCAAAGCCTGTGCACGCTCCTTTTCCAGGAGCCAGGTCGTCCGATTTCTTTGTGAGCACCGAAAATAACCTCTTTGGTCCACGTCTGCTTCCGAGGAAGTCCCGGAGACGCCAATTCTAACTCCTGTGCGGGTTGTTTACATTTCGGACAGGTAGTGTACTTCGTACAGGTGACGAGGCACTGCTCCGGATAATCCGCAATGTAAGCAGCAAGGATGGGATAAACCCGCCTCACAGCGCCATCCCCACCCACAAGCTCTAGCCCATTCCCACTTGGATCTCCTGCCGTTTTCAAGGGCTCAAGAACAACCGCCATTGATTGATGGAAGATTTCGTAGTTCCGGAGTTTCAGTGCCGTTGCTGAGAGACCGTCTTTTTCAGGTTTGTCAACAGAAAGGTATGCGATAAGTACACAGGCTCTCGATTTGGGTTTTTGTCTCAGAGATTTTGGTATATTTCCTAAGGTTAAGTAAACCAGGTATGCCAACTTACTTCCCGAAAACTGGGTAAGTTGGGTTTTGTCCAATGCAATTAGAACAGGATGGCCCCTTTGGGAAGTGCTTCCTATGGAAAAGGTTAGAGAGCTGGACTTTTTGAAGCATTAAAAAGCCTCACCTGTACTGCATTCCAGAATTGACCGGTCCACATTTCCGAGTACATACGATCCTTGTCTTCAGCGCCATTTTTCCCCGAAAAAAGCTTCCCAGGTTTGTAAACAAGGTCCTTGGAGAATGCAGGATCGCCCAGAGTCCCTTGATGGCCTCGATGGGATCCCTGTGACGAACGGTGAAAAATTCATTGGGTCGACTCCTGAAGGAGAGCCTCTTAGTATGCCATTGCCCTCGTTGATTGGGGATGGCGTCAAGCGTCTTGAGCATTCTTTGTGAGTTTGTGAAAGAGAGACCCAGACCTTCCTTGACCTATTCTGTATCAGACTGTGAACTGATTGAGATCGAAAAGAATACTCACCCCGGGTATTTTGAGGAGACGATCAAATGATTTGAGAGAGCCTTTCTCTCTCATGGCCCACTGAGAAAGCTCCCAGTCGACCCGACTAGCAAACGGCCTATACGACTGGTTTTGATCGATCTGGGAACCTTGATCTACCTCAAACAACGCTTTCCAGCGAGCATGGACGTTTTCTTCCTCACGAAGAACTTGGCCTGCGGTGGGATGCCACCTGTACGACCCAGAGGCCGAAATATCGACCGGTTTCTGAAGAGGAGGGCCCTGAGTTTCTATCGGCAATTTGGGATCGCGATCCCCCTCGTCCTCTGAATCAGGGAGATAGTCGAAAACGCCCATGACTTCTTCTAAATCGTAGCCGCCTAATTCTCGCGCAAGGACTTCTTCGATCACTTCCTCCTGACTGAGGGGATCTTCAGAAGGGTTTTCCAGATCTGCGTCGTTCTCTGTTTCGGTAAGAATTGGGTCATCGTTATCGGAGGCCAACGAATGAGAGCTGGAGTTATCGACATCCATATTGTGAGATTGTGAGACCCAACCTCGATTTCAGGAGGGACATCAACCTCCATTTCAAGATGGACATCGACATCCATATCGCTAACGCGCAGTGCGTGGGATCACAACTACCACAACCCAAAACCAAAACTAAACCCAAAAACATGTTTAGGTAAGTTAGGACGGGTTCCGCCTTATCAATTTTATAAAGGTGCGAGTGTGCTTGTCAAAGGTTACGTGGGTTCCGCAAGAATCTATCACTTTTATCTTTTCTTTATCCACAGGAGCTAGGGCTCAACTGCTTCGGCATTCGACTACGGTGTAGCCTAACTAGGTTTTGTATAACTTTGAATCGCTTTCAGTCAAAGTAGGGGCGCACTGGCCTTCCTAACTTAAACCAAACTCGAAATGGACTTTTGCCAGTGACGAAGGGGCTAGGGCTCAACTTCCCAATGAAGATAGGACAACTTTGGTATATACTCGGTTTAGATCACCACAACCTGAACCGGACTAACGCAATGCGAGGGAGCTAGGGCAATCGACCTCGACTTTCCAACTTTGGTATATACGCAGTCTAGTTCACCACAACCTTGACCGGGCAAATTTTGTGTCTTTTCTTTTCTTTTCTTTTATTGGCTACACAGGAGTTTTCTCGCTGGTTTGCACTTCTCAGACGCCCACTCCGGCAGATACTGAGCGAAATATAATGTATGGTGAGATCCGCACTGGGTAATCTAAAGTTAGGATACATATGTGCGGGGTATATATACTGCAAAATAATAAATAAATACTAAATTCCCAAACCCAAAAGAATATTCAAGAAAATGTTGAAACGTTGACTCCACTTCCAATTCCATGTAAACTGACCGCCCTAATAGTCCTTCCTAACTTGTTTTCGTAGGATCCTTCCATTTTGAGTAAGAGGTCCGACAAATCGGATGGGTAAACGGGTCGGCTAACTTGTCCAGAGCAGATTAGAGCGTCCTGAAATTCCTTCATCATTTAGCCACACTCCGGTCTCTAGTTCTGCAGTATAGCTCGAGTCATAACTGATGGCATCGGAATGTTGGTACCGGTCCTTGCGGACTACGGCCTAACTCTCCCAACATACTCAAAGGTACTTCCAACAATTCCCCCGTTGAGGTCTGAAGTGTTCTAAGCTTCGTTGCAT
>JAACJN010000447.1:0-26007 GCA_013368555.1 Collybiopsis confluens
CAAACTCGAAACGGACTTTTGCCAGTGACGAAGGGGCTAGGGCTCAACTTCCTCGTATGGACTTTGGATAGATCGACGAAGGGGGGCAAGGGCTCAACTTCCCAACGAAGATAGGACAACTTTGGTATATACTCGGTTTAGTTCACCACAACCTGAACCGGACTAACACAATGCGAGGGAGCTAGGGCAATCGACCTCGACTTTCCAACTTTGGTATATACACAGTCTAGTTCACCACAACCTTGACCGGGCAAATTTCGTATCTTTTCTTTTCTTTTCTTTTATTGGCTACACAGGAGTTTTCTCGCTGGTTTGCACTTCTCAGACGCCCACTCCGGCAGATACTGAGCAAAATATAATGTATGGTGAGATCCGCACTGGGTAATCTAGAGTTAGGATACATACGTGCGGGGTATATATACTGTAAAATAATAAATAATACTAAAATCCTCAAACCCAAAATAATATTCAAGAAAATGTTGAAACGTCGACTCCACTTCCAATTCCATGTAAACCGACCACCTGGATAGTATTTCCTAGCTTGTTTTCGTAGGATCCTTCCATTTCGAGTAAGAGGTCCGACGAATCGGATGGGTAAACGGGTCGGCTAACTTGTCCGGAACAGAGTTAGAGTGTCCTGATAATTCCTTTAACCTTCGGATATACTCCGGTTTCTCGTTCCGCAATGTAGCTCGAGTCATAACCAAGAGGGCGTCGGGATGTCGGTACCGATCCCTGTGAACTACGGCCTAACTCTTCCAACGTACTTTGAGGTACTTTCAACAATTCCCCGTAGAGGTCTGAAGTGTTCTAGCTTCTCATTACATAGCTTTTAATGTATGTCGCATATATCGACACTTAAGCATATCATAGCATTTCATTTCTTTGGCTTTTCGTTCCGTCTGGTACGAGTACTCAGTATCATCGAATAGTACTTCGGGTGAAACCAAGTTAGAACTCGATAAGAGCCACTGGAATAAGTGCCACGTGTCAAATAGCCTCGCAGGTCTTCGATCCCTTGATACAAAGCCAGTAACTAGCTTATATATGAGACCCTTGGCGGGTTATGGGTGAGTCTGCTAACTTCCGAGAGTTAGGACCAAGTTCTCATAAGCCATCTATATGAAGATGTGTATGGTTTACCATCGACCAAGGTAAACAGAGTTAGGACGCATGGTCCAACCCTCGAGTAATCGCACACATAGTTGCCTAACTTGTTAACTGACGACTAGGGCTCGTCTCAGCTCTCAAGTATACTTTCCTAACTTGGAAAGTCGTACTTTGGATGATTTCACGCATGTACGCAAAACAATCGCATCAGCGAATTCGATCATAGAGGGGATTATGGAATAGGACGGTGGTGGCGGCGTTAATGAAGTGTTCGGGATGTAGGACGATTTGTTCTTGATTGTCATCGGCATCGGATACCTGGAATTGGGACATACGAGATAGGGTGTCAGCTTGGGTGTTTGTTTTTCCAGGACGGTGTTTAAGACGAAAATCAAACCGAGACAGCCACAAGGCCCATCCAGCCTGTCTTCGACTGAGGTCTTGTGCTGTTCTCCAGAATTCTAGGTTCTGATGGTCGGTGATGATTTCGAATGCTTCCGGTAGTCCTTCCAAGAAGTTTCGCCAATCCTTTAATGCTTCAATGATGGCCAACATTTCTCGGTCGTAAATCTCATAGTTTCGCTCGGCTGGGTCCATAGAGGCTGACCGGAACGCCACTGGGTGCCATTGCCCGTCATCCTGCATTTGTGATAGAGTCCCTCCAGTGGCAAATCCCGAGGCATCGACTTCAATTCTGGTCGGTCTGTTGGGATCCCATAAGACAAGAATTGGGGAGGCGATGAAGGTGTCCTTAAGTGACTGAAATGCCTCTTGTTCATCCAGAAAAATGACTTGTCACCTAAGCTACCTGATTTCATTACAAATATTTCTCAATCTCCACTAAGAGCCTCAAGACCATAGACAACATGGGAGGCTGGGAGATACCCCCCCCTTCTTATGAAACTTGAGAGTGACTAAAGCCATCTTGATATTGCTTTCATATGCCCTCTTGCATATTCAACATTGCACCATCCTATGTCAGGGTATAATGAGATGTATTGTAGAAGCAATCGGTCTACATAAAGTGACTCAGAGGCAACATGATTATATTTGAGAGAATGCCACAAAGGCTATGTAATGACTGAATTCAATATAAATGGCTTTCCGACAGCCTCGGATATCCTAAACGTCTTTCAGACAGCCTCGGATATCCTAAATGACTTATGAGATGTATTGTAGAAGCAAAAGGTCTACTTAAAATGACTCAGAGGCAACATGATTATATTTGAGAGAATGCTACAAAGGCTATGTAATGACTGGATTCAATATAAATGGCTTTCCGACAGCCTCGGATATCCTAAACGTCTTTCAGACAGCCTCGGATATCCTAAATGACTTATGAGATGTATTGTAGAAGCAATAGGTCTACTGAAAATGACTCAAGGGCAACATGATCATATTTGAGAGAATGCCACAAAGGCTATGTAATGCCTGAATTTGATATAAACGGCTTTCCGACAGCCTTGGATATCCTAGACCAGCCTCCACTCACTGTGAGCCTCATTAGTTAGGTTTAGGAGGGACTTGGAGGGACTTGTGTGTTATAGGATTCAGTTCTTAGCTCCCAATGCACCCTCCGGTTACTCTAAAATAGCTTGTCCATTCTTCTAATTTGCTGGGTGGTGCACAAGCCTTGGGCTGATATTCGCGTTACCAATTATTTAGATAAATTTTATTCCCAAAACAAGTACAATACCAAAATGATTCAAAAGCTGTAGAGTAATACGAAATGCATAGAACAGTACTTCATTAGCGTAGTCTGGAATTCTAAAGATTTGCAGTCACGGAATCAATTTTATAACAATCAAGCAGTAAAAGTTTCGGCGGAGTTCATATCATCACCGCTGTCACCCTGATTGCTTGCACCAGCAGAAGAAGATGTAGAAGATGCACGTAAGAGAGATTCAGCCAAAAGCCTACTTGATCTCATGCCCTCTTGCTTCCTCTGTTCAGCCAATGCAACCGCATCGAGGTCAGTATAGTTGTATGTTTGGGGAGGTACAACCTCAGGACCAGCCGTCCTAGACAGAGGACAGAGATGTCAGTTTACAAACAAAATACTACAAAATTGGAACAAACATCATATCCTTGTACAGTTCTGTTTGTAGGACCTCGGTGAAAACAGGCGCCTTTTTTTCGAGTTCCCGTAGCGTGATGATGACAGCGCGGTAACTTAGAAGAAGAATAAATGTGAGTGTTCAACTCTTCAAATAACAAACTTGCACTTACTGGCTAGCCAGATTATTCACAGATATATATGTTTCCACTCGACGCCCCGACGCATATTCCTGTAAAACATGACCAATCTATATATATCATAGTCAGAACCATAGTCAGAACTACAATTCATGGGGAAAAGATAGAGGATTCAACTCACGAGGACGGTCACCATACCAATTAGAGGCAGAGGAATACGCCTAATCCGTTTCAGGTATGCAACAAGCAATCTATCCTGTTTGGTCTTGTTCTCAATCAGATACCCGCGCAGGGTGGATGAGATGTTAGGCGTCCTGAAGGGCATATTATTACTGGTACGACCCTAGGAATATAAAGTTGTAAGAGATGCAAGTGCAGTCAATAATAGTCTACCTTTAAATCCAATTGTCCATGATGATACCGTCTGTCACCCAGTAGCCAATTGACATCGGAAGCCTAGAATGGCCGAAAGGTTAGCTCAAAAAGTAGAGTTCATACAAAATACTCAACAATTTCATTCGGAGAATGGACACCTGGGATGTCAAAATATTGACTAGTGCGGGTACGAGCTTCTTTGCCGATGTCGAACCGAACTGCTGAAATACCGTAACTCATCTCGGGAGAAAGTAAGATAGAGAGAATACACATGAGAGAGATATAAAAAAATGCACGTACAAAGCGAAGAAGTCTATCTCTTGTGCAAACATTCTTTGAGACCTTATCTAGTGCAGCAATCATCTCATCTCCCCGCCCTTCCTCTGAGAGACGGACAAGCTCGCTTGAAAATAGATCTACGGCAAAATTTGGGTCCTCAGGAAACATATTAATAATGCAAGTGGCCAAACGGGTGCATCGCTTAGCAAAGAGAGCGAGAGGTATATATTCGAAATCGGTCTTGAGGATTTTTTGGCTACCGGCTCCTTGCTTCAATTTTTTCGGGCTAATATTTTGAGTAACATCCTGAGTCAAGAGCTGGTAATGGTGAGCAAGTGGAGAGGACAGATATGTGAAATACAAAACGAACAGTATTGTTATCTCCTGGCGCGATGTCACTGAGTTCGTCGCCGTCATCATCTTCGACTTCTTCTTCATCTTCTCCTATAGTAGCAACCTGGGGTATGACTATATCCATATGTAAGTGGTATGTCATGCCGACTATGATAAAAAAAATTACCGTCATCCTCAACATCCGAAAGAAAGCCAGCTTCATCTTTATTCAGAGGGACTTTGGGGGGCACAGGTGCTCCGTTTTGAGGCAATCCGTTTTGACCCATGTCATTTTGGGGGACAAGAGGTATCTCAGATTGAGCTAAATAAATTTCAAAAGAAGAGGCTGAGAAAGTGTTAGGGGAGGCAAAAAGAAGACAGACGAGGGGCAGCTGTTTAGTCGGGTGAGGAGAGGATCTATGAATAATTCCAAAACAGGAACACACCGTCATTGTGTGCAGAAACTATATGGGCCTGTTTAAGAGCGCTCTCCGGCCTCGGCGCAGACTGCACTAGGGTTTTCAAGTAAACCGACAATCCTTTATCTTCACTAGTGGAAGAGGCCTCTGGGACTGGAATGAGTCAGGTAAGTGATAATCACGAAGCTGAAGGACATATGAGCGCTATTGGGGACCTGGGCGCGCCTCGCTGACCTTGTGATCCGTGGCTCAGAAGCGAATGCACCGATGACAGCAAGAGGGTCCGGCTTGGACTTTTTATTTCCTACGAAATGAGAATGAGAGGAGGGAGGTTTGGAGGGAGGTTTGGAGGAAGGTTTTGCGCACTTTCTGGTAGCTGGCATGTGGAAGAAAAATCAAAACGAAACATATTACACTCCGACACAGTCCGTATTTATGGTCGGGGTAGGATCAGGTGGTCTGTCTAGGCAAGGTATACACGTGATGTTGGAAAAAAAAAAAAAAAAAAGGGATCAGGTGGTCTGTCCGGGCAAGGTATACACGTGATGTTCCGAGATTGGCGCAGTTTGGTAATTTGATAGATATGAAGGGCGACAGAGATTCCGATTTAGTGTAAGTTAATGCCAAGATGCCGCTTCAATACAAACATTACCATTTTGAGGTCCCCGCCCCCCAGAAAACCGCCACCTCGGGAATCGTGTCTGCGATCTGATTTCTGCTGAAACAGATAGGCGTTTCCAAATATGTTAATAAATCGTTTGGTATGTATACTTCGATTGTAAGTTATTGACGAAGAATGACCTCGATTGATCCAGAATGTTATTGTGCGTCCAGCTATCCTGCCATTCACGAGCGCTGGGAACCAACATACAGGCTTGTCGAATATTGGCTAGTGATATCACGGACCCTCGGATATGACCCCGGGAATCCACAGACTGTTCCACTTGATACATCCCCGTGGTTTTGTCTGGTCCCGATTTGAACGGAGTGTACCAAGTGACATAAGCCAACGGTTCCGTTGGCCATATCTTAGGGGCAGCAACCGGAAAGCCAGCACGATCGACAATTCGAGGAAGGCAAAAATGACTTTCACTCGAGCAGCTCTACAGCCTAGGGGACGAGTTAGTAGAATAACGCCGCGGTGATCAACCTTACCTTGTACCGCTGTAGACTCCGCTTCGTCTGTGTGCAATACAATCACCGTGTCATATCGGGGTGTCTTGCTTTTGAGAATCGGGGTCGATTTGACAGTTTCCGAAATTCCCTCCTCGTCACCAAACAAACTCATTGGAGTGAATCTAAATTGGTGCCATACATTGAGGGTGTGAAAGGGAAGGGAGCCCTCAAGCGCGTTTGCATGGCTGACCTGCTGTCCGGACGGAAGGAGAGAGTTCAAAAAAAATTTCAGCTGCGTTACCAATCCCGGAACACCATGAGTGAGCACAATACGACTCAAACTCTTGCGCGGTTCAGTAGGAAATTTTGACAAGTGTATAGTCGTCCGTGATGGTTTACTGTCAGCTAGCTGAAGTGAAGTACCCTTGCGGTCAACAACGGTAACTTCCTCATCATCATTAGCGGGTTCCGATAGAGAGTGGCTCGGTTTGTCCTCGAAATCATCTCCTACTCCTTCCATATCAGGGGCTTCTGCATCAAGCCAAGATCTGTAAAAGTCAAAAGACGCGACTTTCTCTTGCCGGGTTAACCATTTGACCATTTGGGGAAAATGATCCCTTTTGTTACTCGAACGCCACCCCTCCTTTGCAAAGTCGATGTAAGTCGTTCGAACATTTCTGTGTTATAGTTGTCGGTTGTACCTAACCATCGTATAGAATCAGTGTAGTGAAGTAATGAATGAAACTTTGGGATATTGAAGTCCGTTCGGGCTCCGTGTTCCACAAAGTAAGATCTGTACTGGTGCCAGACCTCTAGTTCATCTTCCAAATATCCCAGGGTCTCGGTATCGTGAGATGGGTATTGTGCCAGGTGAATGAAATGGAGTAGACTTCGACAAGCGACGATACCTTTCGGGTCCACTTTTCCAACTAGACTGGAAAGAAGAACCCTAGCTATATGTTTTCGTTCTACTCCAGACATTTGGGACAAGACTGATATTCCCTTGCCAAAATGTCGGACGCCGCATGCAGGTGGTAACACTTGCATTCGCTTATCTAGTTCTTCAGCGCCCATTACATGTTGAATCCATCCAACGAGGTGTTTGAATACACCCTGATACAACTGGTGAAGAATGTCGGGGGCCACGCACCGGTGAATGTCTGTAAGCGGAAAGCCAACCCAAAATGGCTCATAATAAGCTCCAGCAACATCATCCGTCATGGTGCGAGTATATACACCGCGAGCACTCTGAGAAGTAGTGGACGTCCGAGTGTTCTGAATCACTTGATGAGTCCATCGCTGTTTTCGCGGCTGGCCGGGGGCAGGATCCTCTAGATTGATTGCTTTCTGTCGACATTTCGGGCAAGTCCCGTATTTTGTGCACGTTACCAGGCATTGTTCCGGGTAATCGGCAACATATGAGGCCAGCAGTGGGTAGACTCGACGCACTGCACCATCTCCCCCTGTCATTTCAACACCTTTGCCTTTTGGATTCCCTGCATCTTTCAAGGGATCGAGTACGACTGCCATTGAGCGATGGAAAAGCTGGTAGTTCCGAAGTCGGAGAGCGGTCTGCGACAGTCCTTGCTTTGAAATCTTATCCACCGAGAGGTACGCGATTAAGACACAAGCCCTGGCACCAGGTTTTCGTCTCAGAGCTTTCGGGATATTCCCAATCGTAAGATAGACGGGATAAGCGCCCTTGCTGCCTGAGAATTGGGTAAGATGAGTTTTGTCGGAGGCAAGTATGACGGGGGCTATTGTTCCACCCTCTGGAATTCGCTCCTTGAATTATACAATAAATAAGTACAGTTTGAGGAAATAAATATTGAACAAACTCGTACCTGAGCGGCATTCCAAAACCCTCCAGTCCACATTTCGGAAAAAATCCTTGAGTCTTCCGTCAACATCTTTCCTCGAAACAATTTTGCTGGTTTGTAAACTAGGTCGTTTACAAATGATGGATCTCCCCAGAGCGCTTTGATAGCGTCTAGGGGATTTCGATGCCGAATATAGAAATATTCGTCGGGACGATCCTTAAACGAAAGCTGCTTGGTGAACCATAGTCCTCTGGTACTTGGTATTGCATCAACTTGTTGGAGCATAGATCGAACGTTAGAGAATGAAAGACCCAAACGGGTTTTCACCTAAGACTATAATGAGTCTTTTGCGATTAAATATTCTGAATCCTACCTGAGGTATTTGTAGAAATCGGTTGAGCGACCGTTGAGAAATCTTTTCTTTTATGGCCCACTGGGCCACCTCCCAATCCAACCGGGAATTGAATGGTGAATACCCGCCATCAAGCTTGAGGTTATCTTTCGAGAATAAAGATTTCCACCGCTCGAAAACGTGAGGTTCATATCGATATATCTTCCCCGCGGATGTGTGCCAGCAATAGGTGTTTGGTTCCGCAGAATCATCAACCAATACACGTTGCATCTGGCTCTGGACATTAGTAGAAGGCCCTGAGCCTGCCTCGCCGTCAGCAACGGCCCCCTGATCATCAACTTCAGGAACTGGAAGAAAATCGAATAGATCCTCCACCTCATCCAGCCCAACGTCCCATAATTCCCTCGCAGCATCTTCCAGCCTTGCTTCGGAGACTTCATCTACTTCGTCTTCATAGCCATCTACTGCACGATCCGGAGTACTCGTGATACTCCCTGTATCTGATTCGTCGGCATCGACATCCATATCATTTGACGACGGGAGATCATCAGCGTCGACGTCGTTCAACTGAACAAATGAGGATCCCAACGAGCGTGTTGCACCAGCATGCGCTGCATTTTGGATAGTATTCGATAATTGCTGGGAGAATTTCCGTGCTTGTTGCTGAGCATGCTCGCGATGCGCCCTATCTCGCTTGAGCTTTGCATGAAGATTGCGGTCCTGAGGGCGAGCGAATGCCTGATCACATACGGCACACAGAAATCCCATGAGTGAGGAAATTAGGGAGTTAGGGAACGAAAACCTATCATGCTCCATCACACGCGATTGACTGTACCGGAAACGGCAAGTGAGGACAGCCGACACTCAGGCTGTCTGCAAAGTAGATATTCAGGAGTAACAAGCAATTACAATGACTGCAACACATACTTTGCTGCATATCGTCAGTTGACTCTGGTCATAAGTCAGTTGACTCTCACACACGCGGTGCACGAAGAAGGACGGCATGAGAATTGATTGCATAGAATAGAATAGGGTACATCACATTACCAAACAACACGTAAAACACTGGACTGGGGTATCGATCCATGAGTACAGGAAGCCAAATACGTGGAAAACACAGTATCAGGCATTAGTCTCGGCGCAATCTTTCAAGATATATCTCAGGGAATGTGAATTCGAATTCATCTTGGTCTGATTCGAATGCTTGGGCGGAACTCTGGCGAGAATGAGCTCCTAGAATCTGTTCAGCGATGACTCGCCGAATCTCCTCTACAAGATGAGTGCGGATACGCTTCAACACATCATCTGGAACACCAGTTGGAGGGATCCATGAGAAGTATACGCCGTGGGTGCCTGGGAGTTCGAAGTGGAGATCCTTCTTGTCGTTCAACAGTTCTTTAAGCAACCAGCACAATCGACAGCATTTTTTGCTGACACCGACGGCAACAGATGGGTCGTAGATGGAACAACCCTATGGACAAATGAGACTCGAGTCATAATCCATACTCGAAGAGCGACTTACGCAGGGGTATCGGAGTAATGCGCGACCCATGAGGGCCGCCTCAGCGTGTACCTTGGCGGTCCATGTTCGGCGAATCAATGACTCGACCTTCTCCTTGGTCCAATCAACCTGGCGGAATAAACTAGGCAGATGTTTTGACCACAGTTCATCCACATCGTAATGATAGGCGTGAAACTGGTCATAGCGGACTCGGGTCAGTTGGATGGGCGGCTTAGGAGTGAAGCTGAGCCGAGTTTCGGAGAACAGGAATGAGGCAGACTGATAGAACGCCCAAACTGTGTCTAAGGCTCGCATGACTCGTGCCGTTGGCGTTTCATCAACTCCCAACTGCACTAGAAAGCGTAAATGAGAATGGACCAATCATTTAGGGACTATAGATACTCACATTCCTCATATACATCATTATACAGATCACGATCTAGGTTGTTCAGCTCAATTTTGTCGGTCTCTTCCATTTTGTCGGTCTCCTCGGCTCGCTCAGTCTGCTCAACGGTAGGTTTCGGATACTGAAAATCGGACATGGCAGAAGCGAAAGGATCAAATAAGGTTTTGTGCTGGTCCAAAAGTTTCTTAGTAGTAGCGGTTTTCTCTGGAAAGAAAGAATAAGAGATCCAAGACTAAAGAAGGAAAGCGTCGATGAGAACAACATACCTGCTTCTTTAAGAATGCGCCCAACCGAGTCCAAATTAAATAGATGCTCGATGACCTTTCGAAACTGAAAAAGCAGTAGGATTTGCGAAACTAGCACGGTGGTATCGACAATGTTTGGTGCTTGGCTTTTGACCTTCCACCGAAGATCCTCCTTCTCCTTGGTCTCCTTCTCGTCCTCTTTGGCTTCCTTCTCGACCTCCGCGGCCTCCTTCTTGACCTCCTCGGTCTCTTTTTCCACCTCCCTTTCCCCCCCGTCCTCCTTCGTTTCCTCCACGTCCTCTTTTTCTTCACCCTTTCCCGAGAGCGTCGTGTCCTTCCCTTTCCCTTTCGCCTTAGTTTGCTTCTTGCCCGCCTTGGTTCCCATCCCCTTATTTTCCTTCGCACTCTTACCGTGATTGTCCGACTTGGGTTCCAGTAAAAGGGACTCCAGATTAAACCAGGCAACATGCAAGAGCTTCAGCCAGCTCCGAAGGGATTCTGCATCAACCTTGTATGTTGGTGTCCCAGCTGCCTCTGTTAAATCTGGGTCCGTATGAACAAACGAATGAACGTGTTTGAAAATACTGCGAGAGACGGTGATCTTGAAGTTACTGGTAAGGCCGTCATCAGAAGAGATGCGATCGATATTGTCGAGTAATAACTGGAAAGGGGTCTTACCCCAATGGGTGGAAAAGATCATAACACGGTGGCCGAGCTTCCGGAAAACCCGACGGTGGATGAAGCACTGCCAAGTTGGGAAAACAGAAGAGCGGTTGGTTGACGGGTTCCGAAGATAAGCAATAACATGGAAAGTCTCGCGAAGGTGAGTGTCGAAATCCACAACCCTAAGGAAATAATGAGATCAGTTTTAATCATTCGATATTGTGTGATTTTTATACACTCGCCTATTATCACTCTGCCAGTTTTCAAGGATTCTTTCCCCCTCCAGTGCATTAGGAGATATCGATATGATGTCGGGATGCTCAGTTTTCGGACCGAGTTCCTTGTTATCGAACGTCTGGGCTTTGAGTGTTGCTTCGCAGGTGAGGTACTTCTGGACCATCTCGTTCGCCTGATCAATGGATTGACGAAGTCGAGCTTGAGCATGGGAAGAATTTTCCGAATTGTCGACGATTTCCTGAGCTTTTGCCTGAGCCCGAAGGGCTCGCCTAGATTTGGTTCGAAGTGAGCGCACTTCCTGTGCCAGATTATGGGCGGGGCCGGCATTGGCGGTGAATACAAGACAATGAACAGCATCCTGCTCTACATGCCCGGAAACAGCATGGACATTTTCTGGACTGGCATTACCAGTAGTGAGGACGGTGGAGATGTGGCTCAAGAAATTTAGGGATGGATTATTCTTCGGGCCAGCAAGAGCCTGGGTAGGGGTGGGTTGGGATCCGTTCAGCCACGCAGAAAAGAGCACGATATCCGATTGCAGACTGCCGGTAATAGGACCCAGATTGGGGAGATCTGAATTTATTGGTGGAGTTTCGATTTTGTCGGAAGCCATTGACGTGGCAGTTGAAAGTTAAGCGAGGAATGATTACGTAGTCATGTAAGGGATATATCTCTTAATTCATGCCTATCCGAAACTGATTGAACTTTTGGGATTTTTAAGATATATTTATTGAGACACAAATCACCACATTCAAATTTCGCTAACTATCTAGAAAAGTCCAAAATGTTCCGTTCTTCGACTTTGCAACTTACCCCGAGGAAAAATCTGCTCTCATACTAAAAAAATAGGGGGACCGTCACTTTTTTTACATATAAATCAACCTGTAGATAGCTAATAATTTTCGTCAAAAATTTGGCCGTTCCTAACAGCTCGTGGGAAAAACTTCGGAGGTGTGTTTTGTTTTTTTTTTTTTTGCTCAAGAACGCCGATGAACACGGATACGGAAGCGCGCTCTCACGATCACGTCTGCGTCCTAAGCATTACACGTGTCGTAGCTCATTGACCCGATGCTAAATGGATTTGCGAAGCAGATAAGTATACATGTCTTATTGAAGCGACAGAGGTGTTCATTGGACTCGGGTACTGAAGTAGTGATCGCAGGCCTTTATGAATTGTTACCCGTCGTTACAGTTTTCCGTACAATCGTTATCCAGCTATCTTGAACACCAAATTTTACTTCAATTTATGTATAAAGTATATACGGCTGAAAACTCATATAAACTTCATAGGTCGTAATCATCATAAATCTCCTGCGCCATTCTCAGCCGTTTGCCCACCATGTTGTGCGTGAATGCAAGTCCAGGACAAGGATTGTCAGTAAGAACATGCCGAAATTTGAGCACATGCTGAAGGTGCCACAATGTGTGAACACCACAGTCATATGAATTTGGCTGGAAGAAGACCTAAAGAGTATCAGTTCAGTGGCGGTCCGAATACGAGTATCTCCGCACTTTTGCGTGAGGGTCACAAACCCAGTCAGTCTGAGAATTATTTTTCAAGTCGACGTCTTCACCTCTCAGGTGGCCCAGTACTTCAGTCAGCCACATGAGGACCTAAGATCGATAGAGACTAAATACACGCAGAATTTGTAATTTAAAAAAATACTCACAAGCATTAGATTGGTATTCTTCCGGAGGGAAACAGGTTTTTGACGATTACTAAGACATCTATCACGCAAACTGTCGTAGATGGAGATGCTTTTGCGTTGGAAATCGATGTGGGCGCAGTACCAGTGAAGAGAATTTTTGTTGATGGGTATGAATACGGAATCCCAGGTTCGAAGTCCCAGGTATTGCTGGTCCATTCATTAATATCTCTGCACACAGGATCCCAGGCAACCGTACCTTTGCTTTCAGACACCATCGAACAGCTGTATTTTCAACATCTTGAGTAATTACTCCAGTTTTGGCGCGGACACATGAGTTGTTCTGGAAGAGGATTTTACATGCAAAGAACGAATTAAGGCCCAGGGTGGTACTGCCTTGCGAGCACCATTTTTTCACGAAATAGTTGATGACATCGTCGCCCAGCCAGCGGCCGACTCCCAGCGTTTGAAAGCTTGCGAATGGAAGAAAGTCAAGTTTTTTGGCAAAGACATCCTGATGACGGGACATCTACTCGTTATCAGAACAGGGAAATAATGCGAAGGCAGGAAAACATACCATATTCATGAATGAACTAAGAAAAGCTTCCGTCCTATCAGGGAAATCGTCTAGGACTGCCCATAAAGCTATTTCTACGGCAGACTTCCTTTTCATAACACATTCGTGTATAAGGCACAGATTCTGAGCCGTAATCGATGCCAAAATGTCCGAAGGAAGTGGATCATGATATTCCGAAGAAATTGCCGCCTCGTTCTGAATTTCATTCACAGACGAAAGGAAAAGCGAAAGCTCTTGAAGGCGTTTGATATGTGCGCTCGACGCCGGGTAGAAGTTGTCATCAAATTGGCCCGGTAGTGAAAAATCTCTATCCACAGTTGATTCTAGTAGCTCTACGTCAGCAGACGCGAAGAGATGACGAGTCAATAGAGAAGGAAGATAAGCGTGGCATTTGGTTGCCAGTTCTGAGAGACGGAGGACCCTGTGTGAAACACAACTGTGAACATGGCCAAATGGATCGCAGTACACGAGAGTGCAGTCATGATGGTGACGGGAAGGAGATCGCAGCGATGGTGGATTATTTTCTCTGAAACGTAATATTGAGAAAATGTATATTTCTCGAAAGACTTACATACCTAGTATGGTCTTGTTGGTAGTCGAGCATGATTGTGAGCAGCCAGAGCCAGGCTTTGACTCAGAAACTTGGCTGCATCCAGATCTGATACGTGAAAGATAGTTGGAGGAGCAAACCAATCCACAGTTGACTGCCCGACGGAATGGGAAGGTGGTTCAACTTCAAGGGTAACTGACAGGTCAATCGTAATCAACGAGTCATGACGTGATCCTCGGCTTACGCAGCCAATCTTATTAGACAAATTCGAAGCTTATGTACATAAGTAATGAATTCTGGCGAGTGAATGATTCGCCCCGCAACATTGCTAGGTTCGTCAATTGTATGTACAGACCTAAAGAGGTCCATTAAACGTGGTCAGAAATGACTGTCCAGCTGAAAGACTGTCGGAAGTTGGTCGGAAGTGGCTTTGATACATCCTGGTGGTTTCTTTTCCCTGTCGGCAAAGCAAAATTCGCCCATCTTCGTCCTGATCCTCAACGCCATCCAAGCGGAAAGGACCTGAAGCTCGTGCAACTGATATTCCGTCTTGTTGGCGGAGCATAGTATTCTAAATACTCCGTTTCATTCAATATTATGTATTGATATGTAATTGAATTAATACGCGTTCATAGCCGATGTAGATCAAGAGCTAGGTTGCTATATTCGAGTGCATGAGTGTGGCTCGGGGTGACGGTAGACCGACGCTCAGAAGGTAGTAACTATGCATCAGATCGTGCCGGCCTCAAATTCTGACCATCTCTTTCATGCGCTACTTTCCTAATTTCTCTCTCTTCTAACCACGTTGTCGTTCTGCGAGCCATCCCCATACTCGTATTGGTGCGACAAGTTACGGAATTCAAGCCATCGGAATCCAAATAAAGAAATTTGAAACTTTGAAAGATCAGCCTCTTTCTCTAAATTGGGATCGTCCGAGCGTTTGCAGAATGCGAGTAACGAGAAGGTGAGTATGTCACACCCTGGAGGTTCTTCGTTAACAAGAGAATGATATAAAAAAATAGGAGAAATAGTATCAGATAATATGAGAACTTACGAGAAAGAGTATACTACGGTCGTCCATTCCCTTGATGCCTAGACTCGAAGAGAGTTCTTCGTCACCTTGGTAGTTTACTTTCCTCCGAGTCCGTCGACACTTCCTCATCAGCACAAAAGAGCCCTCAACCGCATCCTACTCGTCATGGTTCATCTTCGTAAACCGGCGGCCCAGTCCTCTTTGGTGGTACATGTTTGAAAGAAAGCTTGGGATCACGCCGGCTCCGTTCACTTTCTCGCCACTCGAGGGCATATGAGATAGGCAGCTATGCCACCTCTCAATGGTCACCTGGAGCATAGAAAAAAAACCTTACCGACTATTCAATAGCCAAGGACGGCATTTCAACCATCACTGATAGGTTCATCTCGCTTTGCGCTGTTCTCTAAGACGAAAATTCCTTGTGTAATTTGGAAGACTGGGGATGCCGGGGAGGAAATCAGAGAGCTGCTCATAACTGTGAAACTCGAGTAGTCGGTGAGCGTATATCTCGTTAGATGTTTCTTCTTCTTTCCTGAGTCTTGAGCTAACATTTCTAGGCGCGGGACATGCTGAGGTGCGTCGAGCATCTTCCCCAGTCTCAGACGTCTGCGATGGACAGAATT
The DNA here is from genome assembly GCA_013368555.1 of Collybiopsis confluens. Classification (NCBI taxonomy): domain Eukaryota; kingdom Fungi; phylum Basidiomycota; class Agaricomycetes; order Agaricales; family Omphalotaceae; genus Collybiopsis; species Collybiopsis confluens. Next base: position 15,482 of record JAACJN010000447.1, read on the forward strand.
TTGTACTTCCATAGGATCATGCTCTCAAATCAAGGAATCGAGTCTTACACTGCTGCGGCATTGGGATACATGAAGCACTTGTCTTTGAATAGACAAATGGGGGATCTAATCTCATACCCAATGCGGACGATGACAATAGTTTTCGTCAAAAAAAGTAAATAAACGTACTAATGTTGCACTGAGGTACTTTGTAGCGTCCGGGATAAGTTGTACAAAAGCGAAGATCCTTGATAAAATTAGTATTTGGGAAAAAAAAACTGGGGGAGACGAACGACTCGGAGTCGGATTGTGGTGCAAGACTATTATCTTTTGCGCTTCCTCTGGTCGGTTTCATATATGCCTAATTCCATTAGCGATATACTCGCACAAGACATCGCTATTCATGCTCCACAGTACTAGTACTAACTCTGAAGATAGCTTGAAGATTTGCGATCTTTGGCTTAGTATAGGGTCAATAGTGTCATCCAAATTGGTAATTTGCGATGTCAACCCACGTGATGCGCTTCGCTCTTTCAATTCGACTACCGTGTATGGGTGAGGTTGCTGAACGTTCGCGTCAACTCTCTGGTAAGTGAGATCAAGCTATAGCTTACCTTCTACTTACGGTAGTTGCTCTAGTGTTCCCCCCTCCATCCTCCTTGGCTTCTCGAATTTCCACAGCTATCCCTGAAACTGCAATCGTGAAACCATTATGTCCTGTTGACGAGCTGACTGTGAGCACTCAGCAAGCACCTTAAGTTCATGCATTCATACTTATCACCTCCCATAGCTTCTCCAAGAAGGGCTTGAACGCGCCTGGTCTCGCCGAGAGAACGATCCGCAATGGAACCGGCTCATAGCGGTATCGAACGTTGAGATGCTTGATAGCTCATCCTGGACTTGGCCGCCTCATCTCGGACCCCTTCTTGGCCTCAGATTACATCATGTTCTTTCAGGAAAGACGAGAGTACAAGGGGTCATTCCGCGGTCTACAATGTCGGCTGAGTTGAAGGCCGGGTTAGAACGAGTGGTGCGGGATACTTTTTTGTTTCATTTTTTTTTGTAACCAACCCATTGCGCTCTCTAGGCAAAGATAATTACCGAAAATGATGGGTGGCCGAGAATACTTGAAGATGCGTTTCTAGCTCGCCGTAACGATCGCCAAAAGCAGCAAAAAAATGGCATTACGTCTGAGTCTGTGAATATCTCAGGCCCATCCTCAACTCAGAACGTGTCTCGCAAAGTCGCCGAATCCGTGTTCCATAACCTTCAGCACTTAAACAAAACTCATCAGTCAAAGCAATTTGACAACATTATATCCAACATTCAACTTGCCGCCGCCTACCTCAGTGTTATGACTTTGGTACGAGTATCGTAATTGATACCTATTCTCATTCTCACTTGTGTACTAAGGGTGTTTTGGATGTCACAACCGACCGCGATTTCCCCGCCATACTTGATCAAACTGTCTCAGAGTGTGTATTGGTTTTACCTTTTCCCTGCAATGTTATCTCACGTCCACGAAGCCTGAACTTAGATTATAAATTGTCTGCCTCCCTGAAGCAGCTAGATATATCTCTCGCGGAGTTTCAGGCTCCACTTTTCGCTGCTCTTTCAGTATCACCCTTGTTACTGTTCCGAACTCGCCTTCTGCAATCATCTCGCTTCGGCAGAAATCATTATATTTCGGTGAGTGACCATTCCTTGCACGCGTACTAGCTTTACTAACCTACTTCTAGTTTATGTTGATGCTTGGCGACATCAAACCACCTTCACTCCGCGACCTCGAAAATTTAATATGGGAAAACCTTTTCCTTGTTTCCAGACGACAACTTCTTCCGGAGGCGCTGGTAGACCGTGTATTAGATAGCATCATAGACCCCTCTATACTGCAGAATCTCGACAACCGGGCGTTACACGAGTACTTCAAAGCAAAATTCGACCCAATACGTGATTACACCGGTTTTTTCTTCCCAGGTATTCAAGTCTGCTTCTTCTTTCCATCCGTATTCATGAACTTCCCTATCCATCCAGACGCTGGTGCGGTAATCAAGCATGAACCTACAAATGCCTTTTTCGAAATGCCTCAGGCATCATTTTCTGGACCAGGCCTTTCATCCTCGTCCATAAATTTTCCTCCTACCAACTCGTTCTCTCTCAGCCCCGAAGTCATATCTTATTATCTCGAACTAGTAAAGTCATCTCCCACAGCTATCTCTGCCCTCGGACTACTCCATCCTTCCCTTTCGACCCTCGGCAGCTCCGTTATTGAGCATCTTTACAACCGAGCTGACGTTGATTCACCTCGTCAAAGGACCTTCCCTGCAACACATCTCGCGGTTCCTCTCGCCGCCTCCGATAATACAGTCGCTGTTGACTCGCTCGTCAATGAATTAGAGCAAGTCCCAGATGATCGTAATACTGCCAGCGCGCAGCACAAGATGGTCGGAAACGGATGTGATCCATCCCCTTCTTCTCCCATGCCTCAGGATGTGGTGCCAACGGCCGTAGTCCTTCCTCCCTCTCCTGCGTCATCAACCGAAAGTTCATGTTCCTCATTGCGTTCCGATGCGATACTCGATGTTCGGCTCCCGGACACCTCGCACTCAATGGATTCTTCACATCACTCTATTGACGGCATGGAAGTGTCCTGCTCGTGTCCAGAACAATCACTCCCCAATACAGAGACTCCAGTACCAAAACCTTCCATTGATCACCCACCAACTCTTCCACGTCAGATACTTCGCTTTCCCGTTACCCGTGGTGCCAATGCCGATAATTTGCGACAGTCCAATGATATTCCAGAAAGCCCTCCCCCCTCGCAGGATCGTACTCACTCTACGAACTCTCCTAGCAGCATCTCGTCTTCTCCCCCTTCTTCAGTATCTTCACATGTGCTGGATGTAGTGGAGCTCTCGTGGCATAGCCCAGTGAGCGGCGTCGACGCTATTGCATCACCTACATCCGCCTTATCTCCCCTGCTCTCTCACCCTGAACTGACCTCTAGGGTATTGGAGCGTGTGCCAGGTTTCCCCGACGATGACGTCAGCCAGTGGTTGCAATCGGCTACTGGATGCCCTCCCCTCTTGCCTGGACCCTCGGATTCAGGAGGCGACTCGCACACAGACGGTGTTGTGCACGAGACTGCGGTCAGCTTCAATGGTTCCGCGGATTCCTTCTCAGGGTCTGCCGGTACGGATCATCTTGCAGATGTCGGACCACGCACAAGTTCCCCTAACAAGTCGATCATGAGTCCTTTAGCCTCGCCTATGGATACCGCCATTGTCATATCTGAAGATCCCAGCTTGTTGGTATCATCTTCTCCGACGTTTTCTGCATTTGCCTCGGATCCACCTTCTTGCCTCCCCCCCGGGACTTGTCACCCTCTCTACCGTCTTCAACAACACTCTCTCGGTCGAACTCTGTGGAGCATTCTGACACCTCTGTTGTCGACGATCAAGAATCACATTCTTCCAGAGACAACCTTGTTGACTCGGAAAAGGGACAACGTCAATCTTCTCGAATCGCTGCTGCGAAGCGAAAACTGGAAGGCGAAGCTCAAGCGACCCAAGCAAAGCGAGCCAAAGTGACTACGAAATCCAAATCCAAGCGAAGAATAACAAAACACAGTATTGAGCAAGATGCAAAAATGGATATTGATGCAGTCGAAAATGATTCGGTACCTAGGATCGTTGTGAATGAAAATGTTGCTCCAAAGGTTTGTGTTATTAATTGCTATCAACACCTATTCAAGTCTCACCGTCCTCTCAGTTGATATTCTCGTCAGCCATCCATGTATATTCCGCCGACCATAGTCGATATTTCGCCTACAACGGCAAACACTATGTTAGTACACTTTTTCTCTTTGACATTCGTCTTACTGAGGTCATCTCAGTCCTCCGAAATAGCAGACGATCTAGAGAAATTGGCCGTTCATGTGGATAAAGTGAACAATGAACTTGGTTTGCCTTCGGGACCCTGTGTAGAATGGACATCCGAATGTACAACCCCAATAACCATAATGCCCCCGTCCTGTTCTACAGCTGCTGAGGAATTTCCTATATACAAGGCTAAATATTCTGATTTCTACAACATGTCTCCCAAGAAAGCACAAGAAATCTTTCGCGTATATCCGGTGATTGTCCTCAGCGGTCGCCCCACTCGTCTCAAATGCGATTTGGCCAGCTTAGAAGAATGGGGAAACGTAGATGAACCTCGCATAATGCATGGTATGTGGATTTGACTTACTTGCATGGATGATATTCATTATTTTCCAGATTTCTCCAAGTACGACCCCGACAATGCCAACGCCGTCTTTGTTTACGCTAGCTATCGAGAGTTCTTCCAGGCCTCAAAATGTCTGAATAGCCTCGACAATCCACTCAGCGGGGGGCTACCAGTACCGGTCCAACTTTCCACAGATCTCCGCGCGGCAGTAACTCAATACGAGCAGTTTCTCCCAGATGTACCTGTTCGAATCATGAACTGGGGCTTATTGGCGAAGGAGAATGCCGTCCACCCTCCTCATGCTGACCGGCCTGGTTCGTGCACTTGGGTTGCAATAGAGGATGGCATGAAGAAATGGGATCTAGCTTTTCCGCCAAAAGACACAGCTCAAGAAGAGACGGCGAGCCCGTTTGCATATGGCTTGGAGATGGCCGAAAATCGCAATTACGCTCGAGCATGGCGATGGACTTCTATACTTTTGGAACCTGGAAACGAGCTGTGAGTTCCTATTATTCCGACTTTTACCACGTTTGTATTAATTTCATGCAAGGATAATGGCACCGGGAGTGGTTCACAGCGTTACGACTTTGAAGGACTGTGTAGCTGTCGGTGGTCACTTCTTCTCCATGCCTACCATGAAGTATACTCTATATTCGATCTTTCATACATTCGTCGGGTCGCGTACAATCACCAACGTGAATGTGGATTCAGAGCAGCAGATGTTGCTGCGAATTCTCCTTTTCTGGTACAAGGACATGGTCGAAGGTGACAAGGCATACTTACGTCGGTTGAAGGCATCCGACAACGGTATGTTGTTCAACATTTACTTTGGATAATATATTAAATACCCGTTTCCAGACCTGATCCCTCATATTCCCAACGTTCTCGAGTTCGGCGACTTCGAAAACCTTGTCATGCTTCTGAATTATTCAGAACTGGTTCTCGTTTTGACGCCAGCGAGATACGCTCCTCACTCTCTCCTCTCGTTTAGTCAAAATCTATATGGTTCTCCGAAACAACGCGGCCGCGCCATTCGTCGTTGGTTAGTTAAAAACTTCGAACTCGTGCTAGATCCTCCCTTCCCAGACGGCCTCGACAACACGAACAGGCTCAACAGGCCTATGCTACAGTCGCTCGTCGGACAGGCTCACACACTATGGGACAGTGTAGCACGGCAGGAGGAACTCGGTGTCATGGGATCCACCTTCAAACAGGGGCGCGTGGAGGAAGAGATATCCCCGGACCGTGTGCTGGAAGCCATTTGTCAGGATCTTGCTTCCTTCCCTGGTTTTGCAACGTCGTGGCAAGAACAGCTTGCCAAGCCAGTTCCGAACTCATACTGCTGGCCTGCTGCTCCGGCGGGGAGTCGATATGCCATGAGAGCAAAGTATTAGTATAAGTTGTATAAATCGTAGCATGTACCTATAATTACCAATAAGATATGCCTCAGCAAGGAACGTGACTGACACGTGATCGTTCTCAGCCCAAATTAGTTTTGCCCCGTCGATTCCTTACCTCTCTGTCTAGAATTGCAAGCCCCGAAGGCAACATATATACTGGAGAATTTTGGGTTCAAGACCACGTCCAGGATATCATAGAAAGAAGGGAGGGGGTGGAAGATCATACCGAGCACTCTTTGCTACTAGTACGCTGCCACATCTTCCTGTGTCCTGTTTGTTCAACGTTCTCATTATGTACCGGGACTAGAAGAGGAAAATTGAGTAAGATATGGAGTGACTTCATATATTTTTATTCAAGTTCGTATCGAGAATAGACTTTGGCAGTATTAGAGACATGGTTGAGGGGAAAGGAGTTATGCGGAAAATCGCCGCAGATCACTCAGGCTGAGGCGTCATCATTCCTTGCATCCTCTTCGATCTCAAAATGGTCAGCTCTGCTTGCATTCAAGTCTAAGGTCTGGCGCGTTCGAAGTGCACGAGAATCGAAATACTCAACGCGGATGGCCATCGTCAATACGAGCTACAATCAATATTGACCTTTCTCCGCAAAGCCCTACCACATATTGCTTCGTAAATCTCAGCAATGGTCTGAATCAGGTCAGGTATGTGTGTTCGGACGCGGAACTTAGGTATCAGACTCTTGACATCGAGATAGGCATCGCTGCTTTTAGCTCTAGCAAACGAAGATGATGAGCAAAGCACGTATTATCTTAATGCTACAAATTCAATGTCCTCATTCTGCTCACAGGCGTATCCTCGAAATATCACATACCCTCAAGTCTTTGTTCGATCTTGTCATTCAGACTACACTCTATCCTCGTTCTCAAGTCAACATATATGTTCAGGTGCTACAGCAAGACGAAGGTCCATTATAGGTCTCCATAAACGTTACAACGTTGGCTCTAGTAAACGCGGGATCCCACTGAACGGTTTTTTTTAGCGTGGTGACTAGCGGCGTACATTCAACCTCACCACTCAGATTTTACACTCCTCGAATAACACAGCCTGCCAGTGCCAAACGTGACTGTTCCGATGATGCGCAGGTCAGGAAAAGTGAGCTTGGTAGCGATGCAAACTCGATTGTATGTGAATCTATCGAGGAGATATTTCGTTTAGTCAACTTGTTTAGTAGGGAGGTGGGTAAAGTGATTCATAGAGAGATGAAGAAGCCGTAATTAACTGTTGAGTCGATCTGGAAACAACGGAGTCAAAATGACCGACAAACCGCCAAAATAGTAGCTAATATCTGCAAATTCTGGAGCTTTATCTGCTGGAGCCTCCCGGGAGTAGTGAGCAGCCATCGATACTTTTGGTGAATAATACACTGAGGTGTAGTCTGGGAAAGAATTGGCGGCGAGTTCGCTTTGAAGGCAGACTTGAATATGAGATGTTATTGACAGGATTAGACCTACCTGGTGAAGCAGCTTTTCGCCTTATTGCAGTGACCCGCTTCACTCACGTGATCCTCGGAACTCGGAATGCTTTTTCCTTAACCAACATCAACACCACCACGTCCCTCTCTTCACGCTCCATTCACACCCTGTAACTATCTACCCCCAGCAATTGGAACCTGTGCGCATCATCAATTTTTATCCTAAATGCATACTCAAGACGAAGAAAGTGAGGACCTATACGAGCTCGGAGAGCGCGGAGCCAAATCCTTTGGCGAAGTCAAAGCTGACCAACTTTAAGGTTGAGCAATTATTCGCTTTCCGCTGGACCCCTTATCAGTCTAGCCGTGACCGCCGTCAGCTTTTTCTTCTAATCTTACTTTGAATGCCCCACTGAACACCTTCCCTTAGTTGAAGCACGACTCGGCTTCTGCCAAAACATTCCAAGATGGCATCTTGAAGAAGGAATATTGGGAAGCTACGTTTGAGGACTGCAGGGACTTAGTGAGTGCTTTGAATACTCCGACATGACAACATCGCTGACTGCATTTTTTGTTTAGAATCGCCGAGCTCCCCAACATTTTCGGTAGACTCTACCGAGATGTTTGTGGCCAGGGAAAACTGCTCACTATTGACTCAACCAAAGAATATGATCACAGTATCGCTACCCTGCTCGGATTCGGCGACAACAAAGCCTTTGTTAAACGGCTTCGCATCTGCATCACCATCCACAGCGACCATGAGCATCGCGGCACATGCAGTCTCAGACCCTTTCCTTGTTTTCGGTGCATCTTTGGCTGGACCCCTTCCCGGTTTGGCCAGCACTGGAGTGCTAATCTGCTTGCGTAAGATGCAAGACAAGATTGGAGAATGCCAGCGGTGATGCTGTCAAGGAGTATGTATAGTCTACTCTCCGTAACGTCAGGATACGGACACGCCGTCCGTTCCACGATACACCGATAATTCGCCTTGAAGAATCTGCTGCCCAACGATCCAATATTCAAGCTCCTCGTCGGCCAAATTTACGACAATGTTCCTGGTATTTTGATTTTGTTAGAGGTAAGTGACTGTTTTGGGCGTGTTTCCGGCGCGCGCCCGGTCTGGCCTGGCGTTGACTTGCCTCATGGCCTTGTAGATGATACTTCAGGTTAATGAATAGGGGCGAAGTGGACTATTGGCGTCGACGGGGTTATCACCGAACTGCAGCCCCACTGGGGTCATGTTACATGGCGGCGTAGCCTGGGGTTTGAGAAAGAGGCATTTCTATTGACCGTGAGATCTCGCCTTCTCTTCTTAAATGACATACTGAAAATGTTAACAAGGATCAGGTTTTGTGGTCCAGTTACTATTTATGATTGCCTGGACTTTTCTGAGCAATGTGCATCATATGTAGAAATAGACGACTGAAGATGTAAAGTAAATATATTGTATCCAAAAGAATGTTGATTCACTTCTGCCAACATTCATAGAAATATCATATGGCATAGAGTTGTGTTTATATACATTCCCGGCTATCATTAAATGGCTATTTAACAGCATATACACATATAGCCTGGGATGCACTAGGCACTCCTGGGATGAATAAGGAACACTAAGAATGCCAGAAATAAACAGTTGAGCCCTAGCTCCCATGGCTCCCTTGGTTGCACATGAAGTCTACAGGTGCTTAAAACAGAGCAAAAGGCCTAAGAGGCATGATAGCAACCAGAACTTGCCCGTGCTATAGGTATTTTTCGAGATGTAATGAGTAGAACCAGCTAAGTTGATTTTAGACTTGGAAACATACTACGTAGTTTACAAGTCTTTATATACTACGGATCCGGGCCGTGTATGGAATCATCATAATGGCACTATAACCATACTAAGGAAAACTCGTGAAAGTGAAGTATCAGTGAATCAAAGATGTAGGTGATTGAATGATTGTGAATATGTAGTGGAAGCATTGTTAAGATGGTAATGAAAGAATAGTTACCGGGTCCAAGAGCGGGTCCGAGCGGGTCCGTGTGCATAGCTATAACAATACACTCGGATTTCTTTCCTCTAAAATTGTCTCAAAATCGCAAATTCCTGTTGTGCTAAAAGGATACAATCAAATCAGAAGACGCCGGGCATTGATACTGAGATCACACGAGGAATCCATTATACAACTGCTTACTCTTCCTCCTGGACCTCAACAGGAGATGAGAGCCAAGGTGTTTCATAATACTCTTTTAGAAGAAAAACTAGATGATGGAATTCTTCGAGAGCTTTGGAGCGACTATATAGTAGAGAATGATTATGATGCATGAGATGTTGTGACTGAATGGTGGCACAACTGGGGGAGGTTAATGAAGTACTAAGTAAATAAATGTTAGCCTATAGTAGTACTATGTTGTGACAACAGTACTTACATCATTTTCTCACATTCTATTCCTTTATCCCACGCCACCCTTTCTTTCTTATCACATGATTGTGTTTCATCACTTCTACTTCTTTGGCAATTCATCACTTCATCTCCGCTTCACAGCTTCTTATTGTCTTTCTTCCTTATTGTTAGACTTCACTCCCATTTGTCTTTCATCTCCATCTCTCACAACTGCCAGTGTTGCACACTTATTGTCTTTGATACTTACTTTCTCTTGTGCTGCACTTTTCCTTGTTCTTGCTTTCCTTATTGTTCCAATACATATATGAGCCCAGTACCCACCACCTGGTCCCCCATCTTCACCTCTTTGTCATTGGGACCAGGTAAGCTTCTGCTTGTATTAGATACCTCTATATTAACTTTGTCGTTGGGACCAGTATCTGCTGTTTCTGCTTAAGCATCTGCCTCGCTACCTTGCATCTCCGCTCTGCTGTTGATGCAATTATTTCGCGTTCATCAGTAGAATTGTTCAAAGTACTGGATTCCAAAGTAGGAATGTGTACTAGAGAGCTGAGACCAGCCCAAGTTGTCAGCTAGCAAGCTAGACTGCTATGCATGCGGATTACCGAAGTTAGATTACGTATCTGACTGGTATTATTATGGTCATAAGAGTGATCCGTGCTTGTCTGACTAAAGACGGCTCATAGGGACTTGGCCCCCACTCTTACAAGTTGGTAGATCCACCTTATATCCACCAAGGACCTTCTAAAATACGATTAAATCCATAGACAAGTACAAAACCACTGGAGTAAGTTCTGTTCATTGGGGTTGCAATAGGTCATCATTCCCTTGGTACAAAGCAAGAGGCTAGCTTGTTTAGGTGAACATGATAATGAACCTGTCTAACTTGGACAAGAGTTATAAACTATACACCTATATGATGCTATGCTATGGAGAGTCTTGAGTACAAGCTACTCAGATGATAAACAACCTTGTACCAGAGGTTGAGACAAACACTTGGAGGAGTCAGAAAGAAGTCAGGCTACCGTCCCGGAACTCAATCATTCTGAAACGGTTAGACCGGAATAGATCTACCCGGATACTGGATGAAGGGGAGTGCCAAGT
>JAACJN010000448.1:0-25897 GCA_013368555.1 Collybiopsis confluens
GGTACCAGATCAATTGCATGGTCCCAAGGTTTGTGAGCTGGTAGCCGTTCTGACGCTGTTTCGGAGAATACCTTGTTGAAGTCCTGATACTGTTTGGTACCATTTCTTCGAACATTTTGATGGGGTCGCCCTTGTGTGCCTCTTCTGCAAGTTGCTGTGAGTAGGTGTACCCTGCGGCGCACCATACTTCTTCTTGCGCATTCTGGAGAATACCCCCTTTGACCCAGGAGCGACGGATTGCTCTGTTTGCTCGGATCCGGCAAAGCGGGGGTTCTTCTTCAGCTGTCGGTTCTACCTCCGTTTCCGTGGCTCGTATTGCTTCTACCTGTGGTTCAATTGAGAGACGGCCTTTCTCCCAATCAACTTTTGGGTTGACTTTACGAAGCCAAGGCAGGCCCAGTATGATCCCTTCGGTGCCTAGATCGGTGACAAGGAAGTCCGTCCAGCACTCCTGGCTGTCCACTGTGAGTGCCAGACACGCAAAGTGGGAGATCTGCCCGGCTTGATTTTTGGTGCCATCAATGTTATAGATGTCAATGGGTTTTTCAGCGGGAAGGTCCGTACTTTGTTTTGTTTGACAAATGCTTTGTTAATGAAAAGAGCGGTAGCTCCACAATCCACCATGGCCGCGGTTGCTATGTCATTGTTCTTGTCCCTCACTCTTACTTGGATACGGAAGTGGAGGAACTCGGGTTTATTTTCCAGCGTAGTCGATATGTTACATGTAGCGATGGAGTCATATGAGGAAGTAGGGTACATAGCAAACCGTTCTGGGGGTACTCGCACTGCGGCGAGAGTCGGGTACCCTCACAGAAAATCTGACGGCAGGGCCATGGCGTTGGCACGGTCAAGCAATGACTGTAGCTGGGAGATCTGGGCGGCAAGATGGGCAGTGGAAGGGCGGTACAGGAGAGGGCGCGGCCTGAGGTGGCATGGATGATGCAATCTGTACCTGCTCGTCTGGGAATAGGCTGAATGGGGCTCCGGTATTCGCAGAGACCTGTTGACGACGGGGCTGTTGTCGTTTTCCTCGTCCGCGCTCCAGACCCATGAACTTGTCCTGGCAAACCGATTCCAGATGACCTTTCGTGCGCAGAAGTGGCAGGTTGCCTCCTTGTGGGTGCAGTTGCGCTTCTCGTGACTTTGAGAACCACAGCCATAGCACCGTCCGCGCATGCGGGCCATGAAACCCTCTCGGGTATTTCCATTGCTGGGGCGGGTGCTATTGGCGTCAATCTCCATGGCATAGGGGTCAGCGGGGTGTGGGTGAAGGTGGGGCGCTGAGAAGATCTGTCCTTCATGGAGGGTCGCGGAGGAAAACGTCGATGGATATGGCACGTCGGATGGCTTCTTCCAGAGTGGGGGCTCGGCCTTGGCAATGTTGACCATGACCAGGTTGCGTCGGATCTCCGGGAGTAGGCTGCTTTGGAAGCGTCCTAAGAGGTCAGCGTCGGATAGCCAGTTCTGCCTCCGACATCCTTAAAATGCTGGGAGTACTCTGCCGCGCTCTGCCCCTTTCCTTGATGGATGGTTTCCATGGCAGCCCGGGCTTCCATCTCTGGATCTACTGATTCGAAACGGAGTTTGAATGCCGCTACAAAGTTCTGCCAAAGTCCGCCGAAGGGTACCCTTCCGTTATTGTATTCGTTCAGGTAGGGGGTGGCCCAGTCTGCTGCTTTATCTGTGAGGAAACCTAAGGCTGACTTGATGGTTTACCCTGATTGCTCTTCAAGTCCGGCTGCTCCGAGGCCCAGGCTTAAGAATTGCACAAGGAAGCGTCGGGCTTCCGTACTGCTCTGACCTTTGAAAAGGTCCGGTTTGTTCATGCTAGATTTTGCAGCTGCTCGGCCGGATACTGCAGCAGTTAGGTTGGCAACCTGTTCTGCTAAGGCGTGGATGATTTGTTCAGTTGTCATGGGGGGCGGGGGAGCGGAGGAACTTCCTGGTTGGGCAGGCATGTCGTCTAGATCAATGGGCTCGTCTAGCTCAATGGGCTCGTCTGAGAAGAGCGGATTGTCCGGTTTCGTGGGGGCCGGATAAGCTTAGGCTGAGATGGCGGCGGTTTGTCTGTTCCAATGGGAAAAACTCGAAAGTTTGGTAGTCGGAGTACTTCTGGAGCGGTTCAATCGGTGGAGGCCTTAGGGCAGGGCTGGCAGCTACAATCGCACCAACGATCTTCGGTTTCTTGGAAATGGACAAGGGCGTGGTCACGGAGTCGAAGCCGTGGAGGCACTCGGAGCAGTCAAACTCGGGGGTAGACGTGATGGCAGCGGTTTGTGCGGGGACGGCCTAGCAGTAGGTGGTTGGTGCAGCAATAGGGATCTTGACCTAATGTCACAAAGAGGTGCAAGACAGTGGGCAGGACGGTAGTAGCGGAGTAAGGCTTCAAGCAATAGCAGCAGATACTGGTCCCAACGACAAAGAGGTCAAGATGGGGAACCAGGTGGTAGGTACTGGGCTTATATACGTATCGGAACAATAAGAGAGTCAGAACAAGTCAGAACAAGTCAGAACAAGGGAAAGGTGTAACGACAATAGTGTGAGAGCGAGAGGTTGACAGCGCGGGAGTGAAGTGGAATAAAAGCGGTAAGTATGTGACAGTGTGAGAGCAAAGGTGAAGTCATGGGATGTAAGAACAATAACAGCGAATCAGAGTAGAGGTAGACAATAGAAGAGGAGACGATTGAGATAAGGGAATCGTACCGATGTAAGTATCTGTAAGTAAAGAGTCAGAGGAACGGTCATGTGATAAAGTGAAAATAAATCTAAGTCCTTTGTACGCTTCTTGACAGTGACATTGATCTGGATCTGGATTAGATCCTTGTACTAGAGGTTCTGGAGCAGACAGAGAGGAAGCTACTGGCTGTGGTTCAGTAGAATCAGTAGCAATATGCTGACAATGAGTGATAATAGCCTGCTTGTTGGCCTTTGTGGTTTTCCTACCAAACTTTGGTAAGTCCTCTGATTCTGTGTCAAATCTGTTGGGGCAAGGCTGTTCTTCACAAGGGATCCACTTTCTCCTTGATGTGTTAAAATATTGATCTGTGATATCTTCACTATCAAAAGTATGAGTTGACCCAGTCAGTGTGATTTCTTGAACCTTTTGTCTATCATGTTGATTAATTTTACCAGGCTCAAGTCATTGCAGGGATAAGTGAAATATAGATATTCAAGTTAGTTTATTGCGCCTTGAAATTTTTGGTAGTATATGTCCGGGTACTCATTACAATGGAAATAAACAGATACTTGGGCTATTGCATCTACCGGAGTCAGTTTTTCATGTGGATTTTTTTTTCAAAGCTTAGACTGATTTAATTCAGTAAAAACTAAACACCACTTTTTCCATTGATAATTGTGAGAAAATGATATTCGTTCTTATATGATGGGAGAGTCTCGCACACTTCGTACAACAACGTGAATAGGTGGTCGCACTTGGCCCACAAGTTTTCCGGGGAATGTCAGAAAATTAAGCTAAATTCTGCATAGTATAGCTAAATTTACCCACATCCTTGGCCTAATTTTCCGTCCGAAGGGACTTTGCGCTTAATATGGTTTGTTTCGGGAACTGCCAGATCTGCGTGCTTTCAATTGAGAACTACGTTTTTACTGTCCAGCTATCATACTGTCGTCATATTTAATAAAAGAGCCAGATACCAATACATAAATACATCGCATCAATCGTTGGGGGGGGGAAGTCTCATTATATACAAGGTCGTGGAAGTACTCAATACTTATCATGAATATTCCTGCCGTCTTCCAACGTGGAAACAGAATTCATGCTCCTTCGTTCACTTGGGGAATAATCGAACAGTACGCTGACTTGCTCGATCGTCCGCCTCCTGGGTAAAGAAAGAAATGAAGCAATCAATTAAAAGGTTCAAGTTCATGACCCCCGTACCTCGTTTCAATGAATAAAAACCATATTGCTATCAACAGTGCTAGGAGCACACCGACGAATACGAGTAGGTATTTCCACTGTAAATTGCCCGGGCCATAAGCACGATATTCGCAATAACAAAAAAAAAAGTCATACCCCGATATGCTGAAACGCTACTGGATGTAGCCACAAGTTGAATGCCAATATGGACGTTTCGAGAAAGGTGAAATATGACAATGCTCGAGCTCTAATCGAGTATGGGAGAATCTCGGCCGGGTAGTTATGGGTCAGTGGAGACCATCCTATACCGTTAAACACGCGTAAAATGAACAAAACCACGATGAAAGCGTAGGCAGCGGGCATGGATGAGCTATGCTCAAAAACAGCCTACAGGGGGATCGAACATGTCAAGGCCTGAATTCAACGATCTGACAGGAAACACGGGGTTACTGACTGCGAGAGCTGCCATCCCCGCGAAACACACGAGTAATCCAGCGGTAGAAATGATCCACAGCGGCCTCCGACCCACAGAATTGACGCATAAAGCACCGGCTATGGCAGAAACAAAGTCGCATGTCGTTAAACAGCCATTGATGACAGCTAGGAATCGATTGATTGAGAAATTTTCGCTCCCGCCAGAGAAAAAAGAAAAAAAAAAAAAAAAAAAGCGAACCTATTTTTGACGGATCTCGAAATCCGACAAGTTCAAGAATGGGCGTGATGTAGCTTGCGATAGCTGAAGCTGATTTCGGTAAAGGGATCCCCGGTTTTAGCGAAAAGGAAGGATACAAGTGCAAGCGCGGGTGGGGACTTACTGCCTTTCAATTGTGATCCAGCTCCAATAATGGTGACGACCAGCATCCTCCTTCTAGTCCCTTTCGTCCTCCACAGATCTCTCCAACTATCCCAGATTCCCCTACCTACCGATTCTTCCTTTTCTTTAGCCAGACACTCTTGAATTTCTCCTAGCTCCCCTAAAACCAACTCGTCATCTCTATCTCCATTTGCATGTACCTGCGCTAAAAGAGAATGGGCCTCCGAAACGTAACCGTGAGCGACCAGCCATCGGGGTGATTCCGGCACGGTGAACGGGGCGCGTTTTCCCGTGTGTGAAGATGCGCCGGGGAAGAGTGATGAAGAAGTAAAGCATAGCAAGATCGTAGGCCCGAGAGCTTGCAAAAGGATGGGCAGACGCCATGCCCATTGCTCTCCAGAATAAGCCGAAAGGCGATCGCCATCTAAAATTTCCGACTGAGTCCAATGCAAAGTTCCAAAGCTGACCCATGAGACGACCAGAACACCACAGAAATACATCGAGCTATTAATTGTGGCGCATATCCTAGAAAAAAGGCTCGGGGATGAACGGGGAAGACGTTGGTTTTTGCTTACCCACGGAGCCGGGGATGTGCGATTTCATTGACTAAACAAGTACTAGCCACGGACATAAAAGGGAGCGCAAGACCGACAATGACGCGACTTGCGATGAGCATACCCGTCGTTTTGGAAAGCGTCCCGAGAATGGTTCCTGATATCTGGCCCGCGAAAACTCCATTAATCATTTTTTCCCGGTCTCAGTGGAACAAACAAAATAAACGAGAAAGCAAACTCACGACTATCAAACTTCCAATACAAATCGTTCTTTTCCTCCCGAGAAAGTCATTCGACCATGGGATTGCTGGGGCCAAGCTGGAATTGGAGTTTTCAATACCGGTGCTTTGGAAATATGGCCCGACGTGAAGCGGGGGGGTGGTATAAATGAAACTGACATTACCGTGGGCAGGGACTGACTAGCGTAAATCAAACCCAATTTTCCACCAGAAGGATGATCAAAGTATGCATTGAACTGTGGAAGGGGTTGAAGGCAATTGAGCAATGCCGTGCTATACCCCACGTGAAGCTAAATTGTAAGGGTTTTTAAGAATGGAAGAAATCACAAACGTGAATTGAAAGCCGAAAATCAGAAGGAACGGGTAAGAATGATGACGAAGGGAAATTTTACAAATCCCCGTCAGAACCGTTGGAAAGAAGGTGAACGGAGCGGGACTTACAACCCAAAATAGAGCACTGCGATCCAGAACACATTCCGCCGTAGGCCTCGATCTAGCCACCATCTCGGGTTCGTATTATTCTTCCACGTAGTTGGGTTTCTTAGTCTCGATAATTTCTCCGACTCTGGAGGGCCTTTAACAACCGCAGGACTTGAGCATGAGCATGCGAACGATGATGGCGGAAGCGCACCTAAATCATCGCGCTTGACATCCAGGCTGTCTTTGTTCAGTGCCTCGGTATGTGTTTCATCGCCAGAAGAACGTTGGGAGCTCATAGCCATAGGGGGGTGGGGGAGGGGGAGGGGGAAGGCGAGTAAGCTGGACTATCTTCCGAAGCCATAGCATGTTATATAGGCTGGAACCTGAATCATAGTTAAATTGACGTGTTTCCTGAAACGAGCAGCTCGTTGAAGTTTTTTTTCAGCGCTAGACTGGGGTTCCATTTAGTTTTGTAACAGGTTATGTACAACCCATGCGTCCTTCGCAGGAAATCGAGGTACTAGCGGAACGGAACGGATACATCCGTTCGCTGACACACTTTTTTTGACCGAAGCAAAAACTCGTTTGGGGACCTCTCACTTTCAGCATGTTTCTTAGGTATGAGCGGTAACTTTTGGGGCAAACATCTTGATCCCAACCATTCGGGGTGCCTACCAATAATTAAGCGTTTGTACATACCATACATACATACATCTGCCAGCCAGGTGTGATGAAGGACGTTTGTCCTGGAAAATAGTCGAAATTGAGTTACATACCCATATCGCTCGAGTTCAGAAAGCCATGAGAAACCGCCAAACCCGTGGTACCATATGATCCCAACTCAGCGGCGCCGAGGCCGATTCCTCAACTTTGAGCTATTAAAACGAGTAACGGTTTGTTGAAAGCCGTATTTGCGTAATTCAATTGGAAACACGCGCCTGCCGCCGTTTGTAGCGCTGCAGGCGTCGATCTATGGGGGCGACAGCCTGCTCCCGACAGTCAAAACTTCAGATGGCGTTGGGGGAGTATATGAACCCATCAATTTAAAAGGTATGAAAGGTATCTTCCTCCGTTATCCCGTGCACCCCGCAGCCGATTAAACCAGAAGGGCATCCTCAAAAAGGTCCGCATACCCAAACGATAGGATTGGGCTTTGGGGGTTCTAATACGGCGTTAACTGAAATAATAAGCCCCCATCTAAATTGACGGATTCCCAAATGAAAAATTTACAACAACAGCTAGGGTTCTCGACGCTCAGGCGGTTCATATTAATCAACCTTCCTTGCCCACTTCCTACTCGATCCTTCAGCTTGTTCAGCGCGCTTTCCCGAGATATTCTTCTGACCACCGTTCGCCAAGAAATAATCCTGAGAGAGGCTGTCATCTACGACCTGGATCTCAGGTGCGTAGATCTTTTGCTTCTCTTCTACTTTCCTGGTACTAGCCTTGGGCGGAGCGTTCCCCCAGTACGTGAACATCTGGATGCCGATGATAAGATTAAGAACTAGGGCCAATCCAAAAGCCGCCTGCACAGACGAATCGCCAATTTCCGTAGAGGTTGTGTAAAGACGAGCAGTGCAACCGGCGATCTGGGACGCGACAGCAAATGCCGAGAGTTGGCCGGTAGATTTAGCGTTATAGTTCGCGGCAATCTGAGGAACTTTGGCAAATAAGGAAAGCGGGATCGTGGCAAGCTGGAGATAGGCAAGATTTTCCAGAGACATGGAATTCAGGGAGGCGATAGCAGCGACGAAAAACGCAGTTAATAGACCTGTGTCGCCGGTTCTGCGAGAGGCGTTGGGCGAGTCCCCATAAAGAATGGTGAGTAAAGACACGACAATGTTTTGAACCCCAAGAAACACGTTTTCTCCGTATGTGGAGAACGGAAACGAGTTTTTGTAGGAGTAGAACAGGGTTATTAGGTATGACAGGGTCTCGAGGACGTTCGCGGAGACTGAAAGACCAGAGGAGTCACTGGTTCGCAGAACTAAAAATCCGTCAAAATGTCAGCCACGATGAGAGTAATAGCACGGGTAAGGAGGACTCACTGAGCGAAATTTGGGGGACTTTCACAATTGATCCTCCGACAACTATACCGAGACCGAGACCTTTGCTCAAAGCAAGCTTGACACATTCAACATCTGAGAAATCAAGCTTTTCAACGAGGCTGGTGTAACATTTCTATGATGAAACAATTTGGTAAGGACAGAGACAAAAAAAACCCGAGATTAAAGCACTTGCTTCGTCTATAAGAGATACTCCGAGTTCCCGAATGGGTGCAGAAAGATTGGCACCTAACTCCTGTATCGGAACGGGTAGATTCTGGGCGGCAAGAACGAGTTTTTCGGTTACAGAATCCATCTCAGGTGTTAATGCTCTGGAAAATGGTGCTAAAGAGGCCTAGGATTTTACGTCCAAGGAGCAAGGTCTGTAGATGATGGGGGAACGAAAGAGAGCAGAGTAACGCGTCTTTGTGCATTGGGTCTTTTACCCGGAGCTGGTGGTTCAGCACTGAGCGAGCTCTGCCGATTCGGCAAAAAGTAAATTGATCGAGTGATTATGTCAGCGCTTGCCAAAAATTTCACTTTACCTCGTTCCTTTATCTGGATAGGCTTGCAAGGAGAATGTATATGGTGAGCGGATTGAAGACTCCAGCCCTCGCATCTCACTGGCCGCCATACAGCGAGGCTGCGAGAAAATAGCGCCTTGGACGGTTGGACCGTTCCTCCATCATCTGGACTCATCTTTGGGTATCGTCGATGTAGGTTTAGCCAGATTTACTAAATTCGCAGTGAGATCTTGCCCCCCCCCTTTTTTTTTTTTTACCTTAAATCACTTCTCTTGATGCTTTCTGATTTACACGGCTTTATTTCTGTGACAGGCTCTGCTTCGGAGCTCGACGCAGTCTTCTTCCTACCGGGATTCGCGTATTCGTAAAAGTATACAGTGGAAAGACACGCTCTCGGACCATGAACACAAAAGATACTGTAAACCCCAGAAAGCGCATTCAAATTTCCTGTTGGACGAGCAACACTGCGAATGTGCGAAGAGCATAAGAGGTGAAGAATCGCAAGCTGTCTTTTCCCGACCATGAGATTCTAACGATCTTCCCTCCCTTATTCAACCATTACTATAAGCGTTACCGTCCGCCTTTCTGGCAATCTCCCCGCCATCATCAGTTTTTCTACAGACCTCTAAAAATACGAGGGACATACAGAGGTGTTAAACTCCTTCGCAGATCTCCAACGAATCGTAAAGTGTGACCAAAACCATGGGAGCTCTTGCACCTGATCCCCCCAATTTTCTAATTCTGTTCCTCGGGGCGATGATTTTCACCAGGAGCGACAAAAATAAGTAACGGTATGTGTATATCTTGATCTCTAACTCCTTGCGATGAAAGATTCTCCCAAGATCATCATATATCGTGGGCCCCCAGTCAAGACCTTTCCCAATGACGAAACCCGAAGAAAAGCTTATCAACTTCCCGTTTGATTACTACTACTACATATGTACGCGTTGAGTTGAGTTGACACAAAACTTCAAATTACTCAATTACTCAATTACTGTTATCGCCTTACACACACACACACACACACACAAAATTGAAAGTCCTTGTTTTCCCCCCCCCACCTTGGACCTCCGGAATAAACAAACTCCCCAATTAGATTCGCCTCCCTCAGCAGGGTTCAATGTTGTCCGGAGTTGGACCATGCGTAGTCCGAACAGGCAGAGAGGTACCTGAATTGGATTCATGATTGCCCTACTCCTCTATTTGGTCGATAAGGATAAGAATAAGGATAAGGAACTCGGACTCGGACTCGGTGTGGAGTTTGGATAGGATATAGGATAGGATAGATTTTGGTAATCGATATCCCTCCAGGTGTTCGTGACTGGTGTTTCGAGGACGCTCCCGAGTCTTTCGTCGGCCGGTGATGCATACACCTGTAACGCAACCGGGGGAAACTAATCGGAGATTTTCCGGGGGAAAATATGGCGAGAAGTAAGGGTATTCCTACAGGGAGAACTGGATATAGCACAGATAGCCACGGTGTTTAGTATGGTCAGGTGGGTGAGCTCGAGATGGGTTACTCGAGCCGACAACACACTAGCTGATGTCTCTGGTAGAGCATTGCCATCGATGGAGGTATCTTCTTGAATCATCCCTGGTTCTTTTGACGGTCTGTTTACTTGGGGATTTATGATTTCCAAGGTAGATATCATGTATACGAGTTGAAATGCCAACTTCCAAGTACCAAATTCGCACTACAACATATAAAACATCAACAGTACATAATTCGCTATTCATATTCGAGGATTATACAAAACTTGTATTTACTGATCACAAAAATGACGTTAAAGTAACCGTTACACGATCGTACATGTCCACCCTATTCCAGCCCATCCCGATACACACCAAACAAAACGTACACGTTACACCTGGATAAAATAAAAAGAAATAAAATAAAAAAGAATTTTCAGAAAATAACAAAAAAAAAAAAGAAGAAAATAACCGCTAACACGGTCAATTTGGTAGTAATGATATGGCGGCAAAAGGAGAAATCCCGTAGAGGAGTGATAAAAATGATGATGAACGGATCAACGATGATTGTGAGCTGAACCTGCCACCAAGAAACGGTAAAAGAAGGCGGCGTAGCTAGGATCGAGCCAAATAGTGTGTGCCGACCCAAGGAAGCGGGAAACAATAAAACATGGTATGCGAAACGTATAATGCTGAGAGATTTCCACGTTAAGGACTTTCTTGTAGAACGAAATGGAATGAGAGAGAATGTGATGGTAGATGGTATACGTTCTACTGGCCCACTTTGGAAGGCGACAACGAGGGCCGAGAATGTAAAGTTTTAATGATGCGCCAGTCTGAGGGAGAAGCAGATAGAAGATGAATCTAAGAGAGAGGATCCTAGTCCGACAAAGGAAAAAAATAGGCAGAGAGCTTCGCAAGGAAGCCAAGCCCGAGCCCGCTCCTGATTGAAAGAGGCTCCGAAACGACGGAACTTGCCATTTTAACCCCTCCCCCTAAACAGGGAAGAAGATGAAAGGCCTTCCTAGAGATGCACTCGTGCATGTTGACCGAGATTATCACGCCTACTGAACGACTTGTTGCAACCAGGATGAGGGCATTTGTGCGCTAAAAACACAACAAAGAGAGAGAGAGAGAGCGGCAGATTCAAGCCCACGACCGCACATTCAATTCGATAGACAGGTAGGAGAAGGAGGAGGGGAAGAAGAAGAAGAAAACAAAATGTTCAAAAAGGCACCATAAAAGATAGGATAAAACACCGCACTCACGTTTGTCCCAAGTATGCAAACTCCTGACGTGTCGCTTCAAATGCTCTCCCCTTACGAAACACTTCCCGCAACCGGCTGCAGTGCACACATACTTCCTCTCCCCCGTCGCCTTTCTGATACCCCCACTCACAGCCTTGGCAGAGCTAGAACTATCGCCCACACTGTAACGAGTCGAAACAGAGTCGGCGCCGGGACGTCCAGCCTTGGGCGGGCTCATGTCAAGGGCGTCGTACAGCATGTTGTCCACCAAAGATTCAACCTGCGAAGGAGCGCCACCTGCATCCTGTCCTGGCCAGCCAACGGCCGCAGCAGCCCTCTCCCCATCATCCGGAAAAACGTACAGTCCCTGCGCACTGAGATCATCAGGACCTCCTCCATCATCGCCTCCCACAATTCCATTTAAGGACAGCTTCACATCGGGGAGCTCAGGTTCAGCTCCGCCAGCACCTCCGGAGACCGCAACATTCACGTCGACGGGGACCTTCCTCCCCCTGGACTTCTTGATCACATTCGGCTCAGGTACGACAGGATTCCGTCTTCTGCCATCAATACCAGTAGGAGCGGAAGTAGAGGCTAACATTTTCTCAAGTCGGCGCAAGTGCGAAGCAGCACCGGTACCGTTGGGTCTCCTGCGCGTACCACCACCGCTGCTCGACGTAGCCAACGAAACCTCCGACAACCGTCTTCCATCCCTAGAACGTCGTAATGCACGAGGGGAGCCAGACCGAGAAGGGATGTAGAGGTCGCTATCATCGCCGTCATCCTCAGCTTCGGAGCTTTCGCCATACCCTATGTCAAATTCGCGTTTGATCGCGGGCAGTTTTGGCTCAGCCTCCGAGTGGGCGGGGGATGGGTAAGACATGGAGGTTACGACCGGGGCTGAATCAACAGGCGGAGGATACTTCCTGGGCCTACCACGAGGACGTTTCGGGGGAACAGCGGCTGCGGGAGTGGTAGTCTCGGAAAGAGAATCATCGACTTGATCTCGCGCCCGTTTCTTTCCACGACGACCACGAGTATTTGAGGTGAAAGAGTTCTCTTCGTCCTTAGGGATAAGCACACGGCTGACGTCCGATAACCGACGACCAAATTCGATATCGAGAGGCGAGTGGTATGACGACAACGTAGCGACATCCGACAAGGAAACGTACTGCTGGTTCGAGGAGGGCTCTCCGTATACAGAAGAGGAATTTCCATTATAATGGACCGCACTGGCACTTGGATAAAACGTCGTTTGCTCCGGTGCGAGCAGTGCGAGATTGGGGAGTGGGCTGATAGCAGTAGTAGGCGAGTGAACTGCAGATAAAAAGGGCGAGTTGGTGGCTGACGATGATCCCGGTAACGCATAGGTATAATGCAAAGGGCTCGCCTGGGCGAGTTAAGCCCCGACGCAATCCCATTGCCTGGAACGGAGTGGTTCCAGAGCATGTTTTGCTGCGACGTGGGGCGACCCGCCGAGGACGATGAATGCGAAGACGAGAAATCATAGACGGGCGAATCGATCCGTGGAGAAATCGTAGACTGGGGCAGTGAAAGATCGAGCTGATAGCCGATAGGGCTGAGCGAGGCAGCGACGCCATATGTGAAATGCGTTTCTGGCGAACCCAAATTCTCTACCTGTCCTGAACCCGACCAGTCTACTTCTGAAAGATGGCCCTCGAGCAGTAAGCTGTTCGATAGGCGGTGATTAGTGCTCTCGTCTGACTGACCACTTAACCATTTTGACAAGGAATCGCTGGACCAAGACGAGGTCATTTCTGGCGGTTTCATCGTCGTCGAAGTAGCACTAGGCTGCCGCTCCAGTGCCCACATAGCCATATTCTAGATGATGGTGGTGGCGGTCAGAGTCGGCAGAAATTAGAAGCTTCCAAATGGTTTATTTGGCATCAACAGTGACAAACAAAGAGACAATTCTCCTCCGCTCCGGCCAGAATTTCGGGGCAAAAATGCTTCCGTCGGTCGACAAGGAGCTTGAAAATATTACAAGCACCCCGAATTTCACCCAGAAAAAGGTAAATATTCTCCGATAGAAATTGGATGGAACGAGGTCAAAGCTGGCGTTAGCGCATTCCATATGGGGGAATATATATTAGTCTTTCAATCACTCAGTTGAACTTTTTTCACAAGCTTTTTTTTTCTCATCCTGTCGCGATCAACGGCGACATTGGAGCCCTGAGACCGACGAAAGGCCATTAATAAGACGTTGGAGACTCGTGTATCGTAATGGTACATTTTACACAGAAGATAATTATTTGGTAGCTAATAGACTACTTTACTCGCTTCGAAATGCAAAGTTATGATACAACAGAGGAATAAGCGAGTGACAACAGCTCATAGCAGAAGCGAGGCAAAGCGAACCCCGCAACCGCACTCGATCAAAAGGGAAAAAAACTCACGAGGAAACCTCCGCCGAGTATTCCTTCATCTGAACCAAAAAGTCTTTTAATCCCGTCTTGAACCGATTGATATCATGATAATTTTTGCTCATCCCATCAACGAGAGCCTGTATGTGCGAGCTGCAAGTACGATTAGCAAGCTTCTGAATTCAAAGTTCCTTCGAGAACTCACATATGCACGTGCGAAAAGGCTCCACTCAGGAGCTTGACACAGTACGCGTTGAAGAACTCCTTTACGTGTTCCTTGTCCTTCACCAGCGACTGCTCCTCAGGAGTCGAATTTGCCTCCAACACCCCAACCTCAACCCCACCGTCCCCTACAATCTTAAACATCCTCGCAAGTACCAAAGCCTGCAATCCGAACCCACTCTTGTGCTCCGAGTCGGTCAGCACGTAGAATATCTCCTGAACAATGACAAGGAAATACTGTCTGTAAAAGGACTGCGCGACCGAAGGTGAGCCGGTAGAGAAGGCTTCGATAATATCAAAAGTCACTGAAATTGTCATGAGTATGATATATATACCAAAAAGACCGAATAAAACATACTATGTAATCCAGTGTCGCCCAAATCCCTCGCAGAATGTTTGACCGCCCATATGGTACTGTCCATGAACAACTTGAACCCTTCAGGCGGTATACTCAACAAAGCTACCACCGTCGCTGTCAGCAGACCCGTCGAAAAAACGAAATAAAACACCCACCTGGAAAGCAATTCAGTATAATCATCCTCAGGAGCCTAAAAAAGTACAGCCTATGATCAGGATACTCGGTCAAGTCCTGCGTGATCATCTCTAACGTCGGCTCCAGGACGGCAGAAAGTATCGGTGGGACTTGAGGCGTAATGTATGACTGCATCGGGTCCCTTGAGTTTACAACCAGAAGGATGGAAGCGCCCACAACTCGTCGCTCACCCCAAGACACCTCACAACATCACTCATCAGATTCAACACCTCCGCCTCCCTAGACGCAGCCGAAAGCGCAATCCTATTCGCATCCCCACCCACGTCTCCACCAACCTGCCGCTGATAATCACCCAAGACAGCATCAAGCAACGGCGGAATAAAGTTCTCATTAACCACCTCGATCTGGAGGACGGAATTGATATATGTTTGCATGAGCTTCAGAATATCCTTCTTTAGCGCACGTAACTGCCGGACTTTAGGCGTTTT
The DNA here is from genome assembly GCA_013368555.1 of Collybiopsis confluens. Taxonomy (NCBI): domain Eukaryota; kingdom Fungi; phylum Basidiomycota; class Agaricomycetes; order Agaricales; family Omphalotaceae; genus Collybiopsis; species Collybiopsis confluens. Next base: position 14,778 of record JAACJN010000448.1, read on the forward strand.
GGACATCAGGAGGCCTAAGATCGAAAATGGGAGAAGAACGAAAAAACGTCAGGAACCTCTCGGAAGAACCCCCAAAATAGAAAAAAGCAACGCTGACCTTCCTTCTCTACGATCCCACTAATCAGCTCACTAACCGCCTTATACAACCCCAACATATCCGTGAATATCCTCGCAACCTGAACCGTATACGCTTCCCCACCTATGGACGTACAAGCCGACACATTCGTCTTCAACACGTTTGACAACAGCTTGACACTTTCCGGATTATGAAGTAAAGCCGGGTTGACCGATGCTTGTATCATTAGCGCATCCCACTAGTCAATAAGCGAACCATAAGCTTAAAATAAACTAAAAAAGTTCATAACTTACCGCACTATTTGGCATCTCCATAAGTCCCGCTATTAACTTTTCCTGCTGACCCCTACTTACTGCCTCCGCAATAGCTACTCCTGTGGCCTCGTAGAACGTATGCACCTAATAATCAGATCGACTAGCTTGACACACCGCTAAATCGTTAGAACAAACAAACAAACAAACCTGCTGCGGCGAAAGATCGACCGTAATCCTTCCAATATTCCTCAAAATCTCTTCAACGAACGGCTCCTTCTCCTCCGACTGTCTTACCACGAACTGCTTCGCACACTTTTTCGTAATCTTCATATAAGTATCACACGCCATATCTTGCACGCCTGTTACAGAAAAAGGTCAGATCCGTGCGGTCGAGAAGAGATAATGCGGTGTAGAGCCAACGAGAGAGAGAGAGAAAGAGAGAGAAATACAGAAGACGATCTCACCTTCATGAGCTTCATGCATAAACTCAAACAGTTTATTTACCACCGTCTTCAAAAACCTCCAATGCGCCTTCAAAAACCTTGGATATTGCCCGACAATATACATGATATTTGACGCAATGATCGCTTTGTTGTCTTTCCCCCTCTTCTGCTCAACGAGCGACAGTAATTCTCGAATGATAAGAACCAGGAACCTCTTCTCCGTATCTTCATCTATTCAAAAGATGATTTGTTGGTGATCAGGAATCAGCGCAATCAAGGGAATTAGGGGAGAAAAACAGAGTAGATACCGACCCATCGCACCAGAGATACTCCCGACAGCCCAACACAATGTATTCAAGCTCCCCCAACTCCATTCATCCCCGGACGTCCCATCTTTCTTGTTCATCTGTCTCTCCAATTTTTCTGTCAATATCCTCTCCGTATCAATCACGTCCAGATGGGTCAGGTACAACATCAACTCGCGCATCAGCTTGTACAACACGATCGTATCCGTCTCTTGGAGATGTTCCCTCACAACTTCGCCTTCTTCATTCTCGACTATCAGAACCTGGATGTATGAAGATGTCAGATCCGTTCCTAAGCAACGATGAAGGGGCACTTGAACCTCTTCAGGTTTAACCATCTTCCCAACCGCGATCAACCTCAGATTCGTCAACACCTCCGCATAGATATCCTTCCTCAATTTCAAATCCGGAACCGCAAGGGCCTCCGTGCCCATTGACGTCGGTAGCCTCGAAACAACTTCCTCATACAATCCAACAAGAAGGATAAGCCAATATTCTAAGCAAATCTTCCACACCTCCCGCTCATCTACCTGCGATATTTTGATCAAGTAAAAATGCGCATTGAGAAGAGCGTCATGGTCCGGTTCTACATAGGGAAAATGGGACAAGTCAGGATGATTTGGCATTAACGCGTACATGGTGGAACGGAAAGAGATGAGAGCGACCTACCTTCCTCCAAAAGCGCGAGATGTTTCCCGAAAAAACTCGCCAAAAACATCGCCAATGCCATGACCATCTCCTGCCCTGTATCACTCGCATTTCTATACGCTGACGCGATATCCGTACTCGGCGGAATCAGCTTATTTATTGTCGTCATGATCGACATGAAGAACATTTTGAGCGTCAGATCATAGCCCGGAACAGATGCAACGTCGGAGCGCGGTAAAGAGGCAATTTCGGCGGCACATTTGAGGGTGAGGTTTCGGTAATCCGCTGATTCGAGGAACTAGATGGAGAATTGTGGGAAGAAGAATGAGACATGAAGGGAAAGGTACTCACTCGATCGACGAGTAACTGCAAAAGTTCGGTCTCGAAGACATAACCCAGCGGTATCCAGCTCAAGAACCTCCCAAGCGTTTCCAGTGTCGCTCTCAGGAGCCCCACTCTCGCCATCGGGACTTCCTTCAAAACCTCCAAGCACAACTGAAATATCAGACTGAGTTCATTTGATAACTGAACCTTGAGAACCTGAGCCTTGGCCTGAGTCATCTGGTCGGCAGAGAAGTCGAAAATCTCCTCGGATAACAGTCGAAGGAGGATCATGTTGTTTTCGCACAATGGTAACGAGGTTTTGGACGAGTCGACGAGTTCGGAGATAAATGTGGGCCAATTGTGTGGCCATTCTTGTTTGAGAACCTGAGGACAGAATGAGGAGAGGACATGAAGCAGCAGGAGTGGGGCGACATACCTGGACCATCGCGAGATTCAACTTGTTCAGGTACACCTTTTCCTTCCGAGCTACCGACTCATCTGAAGCGATCTCTATTGTGACTTGGATCAGAAAATTTCTGACACCTGGATGGACGATGATCAGATTTGGGAGATGATCCCGAAAGCGGTTGGGCTGCTCACCCTGTCGTTGACCATCCGGCAGGGATTTCCATCGCGTAGTAACTAGCTTCTCTAGAATTTGAAGGGCGATGTACTTGGATAGGAAAATCAGAATGAGCTGATCTCATTGGTTCGACGTGATCTACCTTTGTCTGAGGAAACGAAGACTTTTGCAAAATCTCTGGGACCCGAGTCCAAGCATCTGGGTGATCTTGAAATTGCGTTAACACCGTTTGAGCGGCTTGTCGCTAGGTGATATTGCTTGAGAAACCGTAAAAGGCCGAGTCGTAAGATGATGCTTACCTCTGGCCCAACTCCGGAGAAAAACGCGAGGACGATTCTATCTAGCAACCCAACATCCAATTCCTGAGAAAAATCGAGCAGTGATTGAAACTGTGGAAGAGTCAGTTCTCAACCCTCCTTCTATACACTACAATAAACTTCCTACCTCCATCGCTGTAGTTTATTGCCAGCTGAGCGCAGAGTATTGTGGAGGCTATGGGCAACCAGATATGGCGTGCGTGCAGGACGTCAGCGTATTCAGTTCCTATTCGGGGGCGTTCCTGGTCAAGCTGTACAGCCCAATTCTTTTTTGAATCCGCGGTATAACCTTATGCGAGAGGTTTCAAGAAACCGTCAAATGATAAAGAACGTCCACGATTTCAGGCGAACGGAGTAATGATGATAATATTGGATACTGAGCAGATTGTGGTCGAGAAAGTAACCGAATTTTACCACGTGCCTTTCGCGCGAAACGTTGTCACGTGTACAATACGCCTCTCGGTAAATTTGGCGGGTGCAAATATACTCTACTTTAGACGGACAGGATTCGTACCGTGCGCTCGGCCTCAGATGTTATATACCCGGCTTCAACATGTTTATCGCTTCCAGTCACCATGAGTAAGTATCTGCATGCCGCACTCTTGACGACCTGGACTCATTAAATCTACTTACCAGCCACTGCGTAAAATCTACGACTGCTCAACTCACGAGTTTGTTTGCTCTGGGAGCTAACACCAACAGTTCTAATTCTTCCCTTTTACCTTCGCCTCCCGCGGGCACCACCACCTTACCAAACTCTGCCAAGCCAACATCGTCCGGCGAGCCTTCCAGCTCAGATTCCATACCAGAGGTCACGTCACCCGAGTCCACATTTCCAGATACCCTTTCTGGGTAAACACTGGGCGGGCTAGAACTTTCTATCCGCTACCCTCAGGAGCTTATGCATACATTTCTACTTTCTTTAGCTCACAGACTTCACCTATATCCTCTGCCACGACTTCCCAAGTCTCAGTGATCGACTTACAGAACTCACGGATATCATCTACATCCTCTGCCACGACCTCACAAGTCTCGAGCGTTGTCTCAGACTCCCAAAGCTCGCAGATATTCCCTATATCCTTTGCCACAACTTCTCAAGCATCGAGCATCGACTCACCAAGCTCACAAACATCCGCTATATCCTCCGTGACGACATCCCAAGTCTCGAGCATTGCGTTACAAAGTTCACAGACATTGTCCGAGTCTTTATCCCCTAAGGCTTCAAGCTCACAGATATCGTCCGCTTTATCATCTAGCTCACAAACAGTGGCATCGCGTACACACGCGCCTACGGCTTCCCCCGTCTCTGTGACTGATCACATCTTACCTTCAGCACTCATTGACGGGTATGTCATTGGCTCTGTGGCCTGCTTACCTTTTATTTTGCTATGCATCTTCCTCTATCTCCGCTGCCGACGTCGACGTCGACTTTACCTTTCGGCAAATTCGGATCGCTGGCGGTCCCCTCTGATACCGCAGCCATATACCGTCTTAGCAGGTCAGACCCGAGACGAGCAACTCGGAATGGACAAATAATAAGATGATCCCAAGCCAAAAATCTTCAATGATACGAAGCGTAGCAGATCCTCCTGTTTTTCGTAATCCGCCACGGCTTCTGACGGCATCGTTGAACACAGAGGCGCCGCTGCCCTCAGCCTGTACATCAGACGATGCATCGGCTCTAGCAACTCGTCTAGACACTCTGCAAGATACAGTCACCCAGGTCGTGGGATATATTCAGCACATTCAGGCTCAGATGGAATATGAAAGCAGCGAAGCAGTGGATCGCCCTCCGACGTACGCGCTCGAGGAACCCTAAATGCTAGTTGCACTTAGGGAAACGTTTGTTGGCACCGAAATCAACTTTAATGGCTTAGTAGGAAGGTTAACACCAACAGTATACCTGTTACATCCATACTACTCGTTCGCAGGATTTCGCTATTCTGTTTTAATCCATGATTCCATATACAGATTCGAGTTCCTGTGACCGCCTCAGTATATCCATTCTCATCGAGAATTCTCTTTCGCTTTAGCTCTGGTCATGACCTGAACGCTCTATCGTGTCCGAGTAAAGTCCAATTCAAATTCAAAGCATGGGACCGTGTTTGCCAACTCCAGAAATCCATTCCGAATTTCTGTTCGTCTCCTCAAAGTTAGCCTCTCATTATCGCTTACCCTAAAAAGACCCGAGAATTCCATGATTCGATTCAAAGTGTACTGTCAATACAAAAGTGTCAGTCTTTTGATACAATTGTCAATGGATAGCGAGGAACGCTTGCGGCCCCATCGGTAAATTTCCATTCCGAGCTGCATAGCACTTGAGGCGTGTTAGGACCCTGCCCTTTTAAATTGCTCTGCTCCGCTCTTGAAACTTCCCCCAGGTTCCCCTTCTTCCCATTATGTCCCAACACGTTCTCCCTCTGCCTGTCCTCAAACCTCAGTCTAAGCCGTTGGTCCCTGTCGTCACTGGGACCACGGTCACTGATTCCGTGCCAGCTGTCGGTGTAACCAACTACCCTCGGCCTGTCGTAGAATCTGTGCCAGCTGTCGGTGTAACCCACTATACCCTCAGCGACACCGATACCACGTTCATGCGTGCATACGCGAGTGCTATCAAGAACAAATTCCAACTGGACGTTGGTGATAGATACTCTATGCTCATCAGTCCGGTGACCCAGCGCGGGATCGCCGCCGGAAATCTCATTCCTCCCGAAATTACAAACTATCTCGTCTACAAGCTTGCCGATTCTCTTCAGTACTCTAACAATCCCAGTTACACCGGCGGTTCCGCAGGCAGTTACATTGAGCAAATGCGAAGGTACCCATATCTTTTCATGCTATTCAAGTTCGAGAGATCTTAGCCCTTGCCTTCACACTTCTTTTTGGTCTTTCGATAGTTATATTGATTGGGTCGATTTGGTTAGTGCAATGAATGCTGTCTCACACATTTGACGGTCAGCTACTAACCTTTATCTAGCAACATCAAGTTTCAGCGCAGAATATTGATGTGCTTAAACCATTGAACGAGGCCCTCAAGCTTGCTTCTGACAAGTATTGGGATCTCGTACAAACAGGGTCCGAGTTGTACGAGAAAGTCAAACATCTCTATCCCGGACTAGATTTTTGGCAATGGGCCAAACTCGCTTACCCACTTCTCGAGGCTGCCAACGCTGCAATGAAGATTGCGACGACAGAGGTCTATCAAGCAATGCAACGTTTCTACGGCCCCAATTATGCTGCGCTCTCAACGTACATGAATAATCTGACGAGTGCAAAAAGTCCGTATGACTTACCAGGGTAAGCCTTTCGAGGATATCGCCGAGACCTATGATTTCCAATGGCTCCTACTTTAGCTATAATCAGGCGGCAGTAGCAGATGATGTACTGATAGAGGCAGCGATTAGTGCCGCGAACTCTGGAGACCCCATGGCAAACAATAATTTCGCGGATTCAATCATTCGTGTACCGACGTATTCTATGGCAAGCTATTCTAACACGGTGCAGGGGTGGATTGACGCAGCCAAAGCTGGGGCAACGCGAGATGTAGTTATCACGGTGGACAGTGACAAGGGGGAGAATACAAGCTGGGAAGAGTTCGGTTTTCCCGAAGTCGATCCTACACTCCACGGCCGAGCTGCGGTCTGGTCACTTTTCTCCGCACAAGTTTATAACGACAAAGGTGAACTGGAACCGCGGAGGTTGGACACACGTGGTCTTACAGAAACTATGAGTCTTCGGCTTTCCATGATTGGTATCGCCAAATTCGATATTCTATCAGGTGAATGGTTAGTCAAGTCCCTTGTTTGTTAACGTCTTGAATTTATTCCGAATGTTGGTTTCCAATATATAGGGATCTCCCTGACATCAAGACTCTGTTTCCAAATCGTCTTCCCAATGCCCCCGACATCCTTGATCCAAAACTCGCTAGAATGGTCTCTCTACTTGTTGGGTATGATGTCGAATTAAGGGTCAAGTTCTCATCTGCACTCAGAGGGCCTCAGGAAGGCCCCGACTGGTCGACTCAAAAAGTCAACCAGGTCGACCAAATCATCAAAGATGTCCAGGAAAATGGTGGAAGCTTGAGCGTTTTTGGATTCCGCGTTCCTGTTCAGGGCACCAACGACAAAAGCCCGGAAGGCGCTCCTGGCATCCCCTCCGCTCCTGGCATCCCGGTCAAACTTCCCGGCTCCCGCCCTCCCGGCAACAGTGACGGCGGTGCTAGTGGCCGTGCAACATTGGGCAGCCCGCTGCAACGGGTTGACACCAAGTTTGAGAACGTCAACTGGAGCAAAGAAGATGGTGAATTGGTTCTCACCCCAACGAAAGGGCAGGTTTATCCTACCATTCTTGGAGCTGTTGCTCAGCGATTCCAATAATCAGACTAAGTACGTAGTTAACGGTAGTTTTTCCTTGCTTACACGGTAAATACAATGAGGAGCGATACGCGTATCTTGATCTCTGACTCCTGCAATATTTTGAGGACATCTAATAAAAAAGCAACAGTCGAGATCCGAATACCTGTTACATCTATCCCACAATCTCGCTGTTCCGCTTTTGTTTGTTCTTCTATATTCCGCTCGGTCTTTTCAGAAAACGTTTCCTTGATCGGCTTGTGGCGGCTTTTCCCCCGCCAAATTTCGGCGGGCCAACCATGGAAAGGCAGCCAGGCCGCAAGCCGCCAGCACTAGCCATACAAAATCGGCCCGACCGATTCAAAGCGTCCCTCCAGGGCTTGCCGGACGTTCCGGACTCGTAATGCTCGTGCATCCTTGCGATAAAATCTGATACTAGACTGATTAGAGGCCTATACAACAATCTTGGTCATGTATGCACAGTCCGAAACACAATTACATCACTGTGTTCAATAGTGCATCCTAGAGTTTGTGGACTTACCAAGCGAACAGTCACTGTGACTCCTACTGGCAACCACTGGACGACTCCTACCAACCAAATACCGTCACAGCTTGAAGGCGCTAAGGGTGGCATTACACCTTCAATAACGGCCTTTGTAATTAATGGATCAAGAGAAATTGGTAGAACATGCGGCGAGCGGGTCCGTCCACTGTCAAAGCAATGTTTACCGGTCTACATCACTACATCAAGTCCGATCCAGCCTGCCATTAATACTCAGTTTAGGCTACTGTTGTTCTCCGGATGAAAATTCATGTGCGGATTCTACCACCGAAATTTTTTGTTGCGATTAGAGTCTATAAATATGTCCCAGAACAAAATACATCTACTAACTTCTAGTATTCAGAACCCAAAAGAAGCGAGAAATGTACAGTCTAATTAGAGTACTCCGCTTCTACAAGTCACTGGCCGAAAGCTGCTCGTATGCCGGGCAAAGCTGATTCCAAGCATCTGTTTGTTAGAGCTCGTTAGTAGCAAATCCCGGCGAGTCCGAGTGATGTCCAAAAGCGTACCCGGAACAGTGGGCTCGATCCAATCCTCCCATTCATTGGATACTTCGGCGAAAACAACGGCAAGGCCACTGCATTGAAAAAGTGGTCAGATGAATTAAATAATTTCGAGTACAGCGTTCGACGTACACTTCCAAGTGCCAGTCAATGTGACAGTGAAGGAACCATGGACCTAGGGTAATAATAAAATGCGGAGCTCTGAAGGAAAGTAAGCATTCTTTTTACCTGGGTTGTCTAGGAAACCAGGAGGTTAGCCAGGAGAAATGGTATCCATCGTTGTCACTGTACCTGTGAAGAAACGGATTGTAACATTGTCTCCTCCTCCTCCAGAGCTGACCACATCTCGGCGAACCTGTTCAGAGGCACGAGAATCAAAAATTAAGAGAGATCAATTGTCATAGAAACGTGAACTCACTGGATTAGCGTAGTTGTAAGTTTTGGACCCGGCCACTCGAACAACGTCAAATGCATGCTACGAAGATAAGTAACGGAGAGTCAAGGTGTTCAAATTTTGTGGCACTTACACCATGCAAGTGCATAGGGTGTTCAAAGCCTTTGACTCCGCCGCCAGAAAAGCTAATCTCGATGCTAGCGTTCGCCGGAAGTTCATAAACTGATCCTTTGGGTAACAAGTGTCCAGGTGTCTGAGTTCCACTTAAAATTTGCAACAGGACAGGAAGAGTGGGAGATTTGTATTCCACGCCATTGATGGCAAAGTGATCCCCAGACTGTGGGTTAGATTATTCAACCTACTACTCGAGCACAAAAGACAAAGTGCTTTCACTCACCGTCGATAATGCGAGATTGACAGTGTAATCCACTGAGAGAGTGTTTCAGATGGATCACTTGAGATTATCGTAACCAGTAGCATACCTCCGCCGCGCGTAGGCCGACCCGGAGCCCCAGGGTTCTCTCGGGGATGGAGGTCAGCCTCATTGAGCATATTTTCAGGCTCCTCAGGTTTAGATGTGGGCTCGGCTATCCTTGCACCAGAATAGCGAAGAATTGCTGAGTTAATACCATCATTGAAGCCGTTGTCGCCTTTGGAAGGATCGGCGGCAATCCAATAATTATCGACAGGCTGATTAGCGTCGAGCTAGTGGAAGCTGATGGATGAGCAAAGGTTAACGGAAGGCCTTGACTGACATACGATGAAAGAGTAACGCTGGCCTGTGGCAATTTTACGGTTAGATATGTTCGGCTACTCAACCAGTAGACAAATAGCTACCAATGAAGATGCGAAGTCCGTCCACTGAGACTGGACTATGATTGATACCATCCGCCTCGATAACAGTCCTAACAGAACAGTCATAAATATAAAAGAACTTCAGCGAATAAAAAACCTACATGGCGTGCTTGTCAATGGAAAATATGTAGTCCGGTTCGCAAGCGGTGTTAATTAACCGCATTCGATATCTTTTGCCCTGTTGGACGTTTATTACTGCAAGCGCAGTTGCATCGCCATCCTTCCAACTAGCATGTACATTAAGTTACACTCAAGCATGCATGAAAGTGTGGGCTCACCGTCCGAGACCATTGATGAGCGTGGAATCTGGTGTCCTACAGATACACACAGTGTCGGCGACCATTCAATAGATGATCTTCGAAGCACTTACGGAGCGACAAGAGTCTTCGCCTTCTCATGATACCAGTCTGCCAGAGTGATCACAGTCGATTCTACGATCGGCATCAGTTATTGTAATCGTACAATGAAAAAGACATTTTACACACCGTCATCGACATCGTACATATCCTTTTGGCTCAAAGTTAGCATGCGCAAACCGAAAGGTGATCACTCTATACCTTGTAAGGATCTTCGGGGTCGTAGATAACTATTGCTCCACGAAGGCCATCGCAGTATTGTGTTGCTGAACATTCAAGAATACAATGATGAGCAATATGACCACGAATGATTTTGCAAGTTACATACAGAGATGAGAATGATACCAAAATGTCCCAGCCTGCTCTCTGACTGAGAAGTCGTACAGGAAGCTGGTACCATGAGGAATGGGACATTGATTCACAAAGGCTGGCCCATCTGCCCAGTTAGTGTGGGCTTGAAAAAAACCGTGCCAGTGCTGTCGATTGTCAATCGTTTACTCCATCGGACGAGAAAGAAAGCCATCTTACAATACTGGTCGACTGTAACATGGTACTGTCATTCAGTTGGTTGATGACATTGATCTTGAGGTTATCGCCCTATACAGCGCATTTCAGCGTTGTGAAGAAATTATTAGAGAAAAGAATTACCTTATTTCCGACGATGAGAGGGCCAATGGTATGGCCACCAGCAAGGACAGCACTGCGACTGAACCCATCGGGGCTGACAACCCCATTGGATATGACCAGATTCGCCGTTGGTCCAATGGCTGCATAGGTGCGAACCGTAAGGCAAGAAGAACAAAGGAGAGAAGGGATTGAAGTCGAGCCATCGCCAGATGAGGCACTCATCCATTCGACCTAGCTTTTATACCTGAGTCGGAACAGGGAAGAGCGAGTAAACGCTACAGAAACAACTCATCAATGTCATCTCCACGAGAGAGTTTTCAAAGTCATGGGATGAACGGGTAGAAACAACTGAATGTCCTGTCAGGATACAATTTAAGCATGACGTTTTGGATGGCACAATCTGTATGCAGAAAGACCCCGATGTATGAAAGCCGCAGTCGGGGAAGGCCCGCGGTGTTTCTGACTGGCAGTCCCAATCAGAAGAAGTTCAAGGAGACAGTTGCTTGACGTATCCCTTTCTT
>JAACJN010000450.1:0-25723 GCA_013368555.1 Collybiopsis confluens
GCAATTTCAAGCCGCTCTGCTATATATCTCATATTTCCTTCTATTTGCATTGACAGGTACGATATCTACTGACGAATGATACCGAGTTTTCTCCCCTGGGGACAAACAGCAACATCGACTACCTGGCCAACTTCATTGCGTATAGAAAATTTCTCATCAAAGCTGATTCTGTAATGCCCAACTACCGAAAACGGCTCTACTTCTATTTCAACGAGCAGGTCTTCAAGGGATTGCCTGCGACTGCTATTACTATACTTCCGGAGATGGCGGCAGCTGATCCCGTCCAAGAAGCCTTGGATCAAATGTCTCTTGCAGAATCCGCTGGTACGTTTAATTTCTTTTCTCAGCAACAGATCTTAATGTTTCCTACGTTTCAGATGAGACTCCTTCTACCTCATCAGTGGTGTCTACTCTTTCTTGGGCAATCTCTCAGGCTCATACCCCGATGGTCCAGTCCAACCCTGTCAACGAATTTGTGACATCTGGTGAAGATTCCAACGAAGTGTTGCTGGATCCGCCTTCTGGCCATGCTCTGGCGACTCCAGATCCCGAACTAGAGGCAGTTGTGGCTGAGGGTGAGAGCCAAACCGGCGCCGGTGGACGTGGTGGACGTGGTGCAAAAGGTGGACGTGGTGCAAAAGGCGGACGTGGTGCAAAAGGCGGACGTGGCGGACGTGGTGCTAAGCGTGGTAGTGCACCATCTGTTGTGACCAAGCATGCAGACGAAGCTAGTACTATCATGCCCTTCCGAAAAACTCGTTCTGGGCTGAAGACTGTTCCTTGATTTTTTGCTTTTTGCTTTGCGTTCCAGTGCCCGCTATACTGTTTGGATCCTGATTTTTACTTACTCTAGACACTGATCTACGGTACATAACCTGCTGAACGATACATGTCCATATACAATGATTATACTCAATACAAATGGATTGATAAGCGCCTAATGCACTGATGCGATTAATTTGCGTTCATGCGTGAAATCATCCAAAGTACGACTTTCTAAGTTAAGAAAGTATACTTGAGAGCTGAGACGAGCCCTAGTCGTCAGCTAACAAGCTAGGCAACTATGTATGCGATTAATCGAGGATTGGACCAGGCGTCCTAACTATGTTTACCTGGGTCGATGGTAAACCATACACATCTTTGTATAGATGGCTTATGAGAACTTGGTCCTAACTCTCGAAAGTTAGCAGACTCACCCATAAACCGCCAAGGGTCTCATATATGAGCTAGTTACTTGCTTCGTATCAAGGGATCGAAGACCTGCGAGGCTATTTAACACGTGGCACTTATTCCAGTGGCTCTTATCGAGTCCTAACTTGGTTTCACCCGAAATGTTATTCGATGATACTGAGTACTTGTACCAAATGGAACGAAAAGCCAAAAGATATGAAATGACATGATATGATACGACTTAAGTGTCGATATATGCGACATACATTAAAAGAAATGTAATGAGAAGCTAGGATACTTCGGCACTCAACGGAGGAATGGTTGAGAGTACGTCCAAGTACGTTGGGCGAGCTAGGCCATAGTTCACAGGGACCGGTACCGACATTCCGATGCCAGATCAGTTATGACCCGTGTTACCATGCGGAACTAGAAGCTGGAGTATATCCAAAGGTTAAAAGAATTATCAAGGCACTCTAAACCAACTCTGGACAAGTTAGCCGATCCGTTTAACCATCCGATCCGTCGGACCTTTTACTCGAAATGGAAGAATCCTACGAAAACTAGTTAGGAAGGACTATCCAGGTGATCGGTTTACCTGGGAGTGGAATTGGGGTCGACGTTTCAACATTTTCTTGAATATTGTTTGGAGTTTGAGGATTTTAATATTATTTATTATTTTACGGTATATATACTCCGCACGTATGTATCCTAACTTTAGATTACCCAGTGCGGATCTCACCATACATTATATTTTGCTCAGTATCTGCCGGAGTGGGCGTCTGAGAAGTGCAAACCAGCGGGAAAACTCCTGTGTAGCCAATAAGAAAAGAAAAGTTACGAAATTTGCCCGGTCAAGGTTGTGGTGAACTAGACCGCGTATCTACCAAAAAGTTGTCCTATCTTCGTTGGGAAGTTGAGCCCTTGCCCCCCTTCGTTGATCTATCCAAAAGTCCATACGAGGAAGTTGAGCCCTAGCCCCTTCGTCACTGGCACAAGTCCGTTTCGAGTTTAGTTTAAGTTAGAAAGGCCAGTGCGCCCCTACTTCGACTAAAAGCGATACAAAGTTATATAAAAACCTAGTTAGGCTACATCGTAGTCGAGCGTCGAAGCAGTTGAGCCCTAGCTCCTGTGGACAAAGAAAACCTAAAAAGCGATAGATTCTTGCGGAACCCGCGTAACCTTTGACAAGCACACTCGCACCTTTATAAATTTGATAAGGCGGAACCTGTCCTAACTTACCTAAATACATTTTGGGTTTAGTTTTGGTTTTGGGTTGTGGTAGTAGTGATCCCACGCACTGCGCGTTATCTGGAGCCCACCGCGAGGGGTTCTAAAAAGAATCTATAGGCCTAAAAGCCACAAAGACCCTTTGTACGTTGCAAAAACAAGATAGGCGAACCATCGTCAAAGCGTAACACTCGGAATTCATCTCGAGTCCAAATCGTTGACTTTGGGGAGTTAGATCGCGTCGAAGCACGTCAAAGAAAAGCAAAATCAGTGAACCCTTCGTCAGATAACAGAGGGCGAACTCGTAAAGCAAAAGAAAAAGCAACGGTAGACGAACCAGAAGGTCCTTCTATTGGAGCATACCCAAAATCTCCTGCTGTACGTTCGGCGTCTCAAGACAACGACGACCAGTTTAGAGAACAACCAGAATCACCTTTAACACCGATCGGCGAAAGTCCTAACTCTAATAACGAGCAAGGACCGAATCCTTTCAACTTCGAATCAATCAATCTCGCCTCTACACAAACCCCAACACTTTCTTTCGACTATCCGTCTATTTTCTCGTCTTGGTTTCAGTCTTCCTTTCCAAATCTCAATCTCTCGCATTCTATCTCGTCTACTTCTCATCCTATCTTTTTATCATCGACAAACATGTCAAATCGGAACAATATTCCTCAGATCGGGTTACCAACCCTTTCGAACGATGCGGTAACACAGTTGGCTGCTGCAGCCGAAAAGTTACCGAAGTTATACAAAACCCCTCCTATCTTGAATATCGAAGACCCAGTCGGAGTTATTCAATGGTTTGAGGCAGCAGAATGGATCTTTGATTCGAACGGCATTACGTCGGATGATGCGAAGTTAAAACTAGCTCTGGATTGGAGTACATATCCGACCAGAAAGCTATTTATGGGCATGAAGAGTGTTAGGACACCTAATTACGATGAATTCGTAAAAGAGGTCCGGAATATTCTTCCTGAAGAAATGCTAGATGTCGCAGGGTCAATGTACGAGTTAGACCGAATTGTCAACGAATATGAACCACTGAGTATAAGGCAGAAAGCCGAGTTTCGACTTTATAACGTTCTGTTTGTAACAGAATGTGAAAAGTTAATGACGGATCGACCCATCCTAGCTAATAGGGATGCGGTACGCACCTACTTGAAGGTATTCGAAGAGAGTACTCGAAGTATGGTGTTTGATCAAGTTAGGAGGGATGTAAAACCGGCAACGATCGGTAATCGAAGAAAAGAGGATCCTATTACGCTTAAAGAAGCTGTAGCGGCGGCGGAAAAGGTCTTCTCATCGTCGAACTACGAATCTATATACGGCCTAACTTCTGTAAGGTCGTCGGGTATTGGTTCTACAAACCCAGAATCGTATAGGCGAAGCCAAATAGCCTATCCACTCACGTCGGGTCTACCTGCCCAGTCGAACTTTGACTACCTTAAAAGTGTCAGGAAGATTAAGCAGGAGAACGATGTTGAAGGAGGCATTTCAGATTTGTGGAAGTCCGCTTCCAAAGATAGTGTTAATGAGAAAGAGAAGTTAGAGTTCGAAAAAGAGCGTCTAGCATCTCAACAGGATGTCAATGAAGCATGGTTAAAGGAAATGCGTCAAATGACATTAAAAGTCGGCGAAGGTCTTAGTACGGTAGCCTCCCTAGTTGGAGCAGCTGTGTCGCAACGGCAGCCTAACTTTGAAGGGAATCAGAGTCGGTACGGATTTAATCAATCCGGACCCTCTGGACCAAGTGCTCGATATGGGAACACATATTCAAACACTGGACCTCGGCAAATGCTTTGTTTCATGTGTAGAGCAAAGGACCACTTGTTAGCAGCGTGTCCTATCTATCAGGATTACGTTAAAAGAGGATGGTTGGTTCCAGAAGGCAACGGTTCAACTCGTATGAAATTGCGGGATGAAGTTAGGATGCCTAGGGATGACGAAAATACTCCCCGTTATAAATTAATCGAAGATATAGCTAAGTCCCGAGGTTGGGGCAAGGCTGAATCTTACTTTGCAAATATGGTTGATGAAGAAGAAGACGAAATGAATCGTCAACTTGATCCTGAAGATCAGGTACAAGTCCTCCTACGCGAACTAGCTGAGGCCAAAAATGCCATGCTGCAGATGAACCAACAAAGGCCATCTGATGAAGTTAGGCGGTTTAATGATAGATCATATCCGGATCATTCACAAAATACTGACCGACCTAACTTGGGAAAAAACTATTAGACTCGATGAAGGAGCCTAGACCTGGTCGTGGTATCTACCAAATGGGGAGAAACTACGCTAGCTCGTTTGTGCAGGCACCGGAGAGTCCTTTCAGCAAAAATCCCAATAAAACGAACAATGATCGAAGGGGACCACTTCCGGGACCTCTGAAATCAGCGTTTAAAAAGAAAGTCGCGTTTGATGGTGTACTTATGCCTCCAAGAGATAGATTTGATGGTATTCCTAACCGGAATTTCCGTCGGACTAGGGACACAAGTACGGAGATTGAAAGTGAGCCAGCGGAGAAAGTTAGGACGGAAATAGTATCAAAGGAACAGCCTAGTGCTGGTTATGGGGACATCAGACCGTCTCCTGCCACTGCGAAGCGACCTTTCGACGATGTCCGACCTATCACCTTCCGGCCACAACCTGAGACAGATGTACGGAACCGTCGTTCTGAAGTACCTAACTCTCATACACTGGATCAGTCTCACCCATTCACTATGTCAAATGAACGAGAAAAATCGAAACAACCTAGCTATCGAGTTAGGAACGAATTGTTTAAGGATGGTTTAGCAGAAGAAGTAGCTACCAAAGTTTTGGAAGGCACCGTTCAGCTATCCATCGAAGAGATGCTAGGAATTTCTTCGTTAGTGAAGAAGATTCTGGAAAGGAAACTCAAGAATCGACGAGTTGAGCCTAAACGGGGAAAGTCAGCGTATGTAGCTGTCCTAACTGATAACGGCGAAACCCAGATTCCGGAGATGCCCACAGGAGTATTAATGCGTGGTAATTATATCGACATTGATGACCTAGCTCTTGCACCAGAGATCATGTTTGAGTATCTGTCCGAAGAAAGGGACGGAATGCCTGCAGGATCTTGGGTACAAAAAGATGTGGTAGAATGTTTTCATAATGACCTACCCATCGACGATGAGAGACGCGATATGATTGTTGTAGCCGGAAACAGCAAAGGACTACGATCAATTGCGGCTCGAATCAATCACAGAAACGAAATTGTTGAAGGAATCTTAGATTCTGGATCACAGATTGTTTCGATTGATCGTTTAGTGGCTACTCAGTTGGGTCTAACTTGGGACCCCAACGTAACTCTTCAAATGCAGGATTCGCATGGAGGGTTGGGTAGAACTGAGGGTTTAGCTAGGAACGTCCCATTTACATTTGGTGACCTTACTATCTACCTACAGTTGCACGTTCAAAATCGTGCACCATATATGTTACTTATGGGAAGACCATTCGATGCGTTGACGGAAAGCAATGTTAAAACCTTTGCTAATGGTGACACGGAACTCACAATCACTTGTCCTAACTCTAAACGGCAGTGTGTAATTCCTACGTGCATCCGTGGCAAATTAGCAAATGTCATGAAAGTTGATACTTCGAGATATGAGGTGCCTAACTATAAAAATATGTCTACACCTGAAGAGCCACGTAAACCAGAGCCAGATGGAAATTTTCGAGCCTCGAAGATCTGACTAGCGATCAGGGAGAGGAGGAAATCGCTATTGGGTTCCATTTTAATGAGCAGGGTGAATTAGAAGTGGATGGTTGGCGCCAATCCGAAGGAAAACAATTTACGAGGGCAGAACTGGCGGAATCGTACTGGTTGGCATCTGAAGAACAAGTCCGAAAGGAATGTATGGATGGGGCGGCCATAGAATCATACTTGCAAAAGTTAGGAACGGTGTGGAACGCAACAGCGTCACATCAGACCTACATGCAAACTGTCAAACAGGAACGAGATGTTCCTATCGATGAGAAAGTAATGGAAAATAATGAAGAAACGAATTTTACGCTATATGATACATTTATGAAATTTGAGGCAGACGAGCCAAATCTGTCCTATCTTATGAAAAGTGAAGAGAAACCCCAAATTTCATGGAAATCTCTTAAACGATTAGCTCGACAACCTGTTCCAGGGAAGAAAGCTTTTAGAGACCCGTCGGTTTACGTTCCTAGAAAGAACAAATCGGGGCAGCTTCAAAAGTCCGAGTTAGTAAGAGTTTATGGGTCGAAAAAGTACAAACCCGTCGCTCTTAAAGTTAGGCCGGTGAAAGCTGAATTACCTGAAGAATTTCGGATAAAAAGGCATATCACTGGCGAGCCATTGAAGGATATGCCTGAGTTACCTATCAATCCTCCAGCCTTCGTACCAACAGGACGATACACACAGGAGAGAATGGAAGCTTTGGACAAATCTCACGATGATGGTTTCTTATGGCCTGAAGAGAGGAAGCTCATGCACGAATTTATGAGACTTCAAGAAAAGGCATTTGCGTGGTGTCCGGAAGAAGGAGGAACATTTAAACGAGAGTTCTTCCCTCCAGTTAGGATACCAACTCAAGCACACGAACCATGGGTGGAAAGAAATATTCCTATCCCCCCTGGAATTTATGCCGATGTGTGCAAAATCATTAAAGATAAAATAGATGCAGGAATTTACGAACCATCAAACGCTAGCTATCGTTCCAAGTGGTTCTGTGTCCTGAAGAAAGACGGAAAGTCACTTAGGCTAGTACATAGCCTTGAACCGCTGAATAAAGTCACGATTCAACACTCTGGCATACCTCCAGCTACTGCAGATGTAGCTAGGCACTTTGCTGGACGAAGCTGTGGAACAACCTTCGATGTTTATGTTGGATACGACGAAAGGGAAGTAGAGGAAGAATCCCGAGACCTCACTACCTTTCAAACGCCGTTTGGTGCACACCGGTTGGTAAAATTGCCCATGGGGTGGACTAATTCGGTTCCTATCTTCCATGACGATATGACATATATTTTACGAGATGAAATACCGCATGTAACATGG
The DNA here is from genome assembly GCA_013368555.1 of Collybiopsis confluens. Taxonomy (NCBI): domain Eukaryota; kingdom Fungi; phylum Basidiomycota; class Agaricomycetes; order Agaricales; family Omphalotaceae; genus Collybiopsis; species Collybiopsis confluens. The sequence continues at coordinate 7,445 of JAACJN010000450.1, forward strand.
CCATACGTTGATGATGTACCAGTTAGGGGACCAGCTACTCGTTATGAGCTCCCTGACGGCGGATTTGAAACAATGGAAGGCAATAAAGGAGTTAGGCGGTTCGTTTGGGAACATTTTCAGGATCTTAACAGGATCGTTCAGCGTCTAAAGTATGCTGGAGGAACGTTCTCAGGACCGAAAACCTTCTTATGCCGACCAGAAATTGTTGTAGTGGGGCATAAATGCACTTACGAGGGCCGAGTACCTGAAGATAAGATTGCAGAAGTCGTCCTAACTTGGCCTGCATGCAAAGATAAAAGCGATGTTAGAGCATTCTTGGGAACTGCTGGTCAGCTTCGAATGTTCATAGACAATTATGCAAAGAAAGCAGAACCTTTGACTCAACTCACTCGTAATGTTCCCTGGGAATGGGGACCGAAACAGGAGTTAGCTATGAGGTTACTTAAAGAAGGAATTCAAAAAGCACCAGCTTTACGTCCTATCAATTATGAATGGGATGTTAACTTGTCTGTCGATACTTCGTACAAGGCAGTAGGTTGGTACCTTTACCAACTCGACCCGAAGGATCCTAAGAAGAAATTCTTTAATTATTTCGGGTCCCTAACTCTAAATGAGCGAGAGGCACGATTCTCTCAAGCTAAGCGAGAACTATATGGATTAAAATTAGCCCTTGAAGCTAGTTATTATCAAATTTACGGGAGTAGACGCCTAACTGTCGAAACCGATGCAAGCTATATTAAAGGCATGCTAGATAATCCCAGTTGCGGTCCGAATGCGACTATAAATCGCTGGATCGAAGATATACGAAAGTATCACTTCGCATTAGTACATGTCAAAGGAATCAAGCATGGATCTGACGGCCTATCCCGTATTACACCGGGTGGCTGGCAACCTGCTCGACCCCAATTAATCCAGAAGACTATAATGACGAAGATAATGGAGAACCAATTCCGTTCTCAGTAGCAGAACAGGTTGAGGAACTACCATACGACTTCGATGAATTTAAAGACAAAATTGATCCTCGAAGTGGCTTCCTAACTATGGATGTCTATGCCACAAGCGTTGATGATTTTGAAGATGACCTGCAAGCATATGTTGACGAAGAACGAATGTTCGAATTCAAAAGGCATCAGATGTATGAAGATTCGGGTATGCCAATGATGGTGCTTACTCAGGATTTATATCCAGAGGAACATGGAACGTTCGATACTGAAAATCCTTACTCAGTCAAACACCGGACGGAGTTAGGCAACCTCTACGATGAAATGTTACCAAGAATTAAAGAGTGGCATGACAATCCTAACCTGGATTCGTTCGCCACCATGACGCAGAAAGAAAAAGATAATTTAATACGAAAAGCTAAGAAATTCTTTGTTGATCAAGGAAGGCTATATAGGCGTCCTAACTCTTCAGAAGGATTGCCGCAGTTAGTCGTTGATAGAGATAAGAGAATGCGAATCCTCTTCGGAGCGCATGATAGTGTGGGACACAAAGGATCCTTTGCGACCCAAGAATTGATTGAAAAACGATTCTGGTGGCCAGAGGTAGCGAAGGACGTACACTGGTATGTTTCTTCGTGTGTACCATGTCAAAACCGGCAGATGCGTTTAATCAAAACGCCTCCTAACTTGACACACACACCGTTAACGCGCAGTGCGTGGGATCACTACTACCACAACCCAAAACCAAAACTAAACCCAAAATGTATTTAGGTAAGTTAGGACAGGTTCCGCCTTATCAAATTTTATAAAGGTGCGAGTGTGCTTGTCAAAGGTTACGCGGGTTCCGCAAGAATCTATCGCTTTTTAGGTTTTCTTTGTCCACAGGAGCTAGGGCTCAACTGCTTCGACGCTCGACTACGATGTAGCCTAACTAGGTTTTTATATAACTTTGTATCGCTTTTAGTCGAAGTAGGGGCGCACTGGCCTTTCTAACTTAAACTAAACTCGAAACGGACTTGTGCCAGTGACGAAGGGGCTAGGGCTCAACTTCCTCGTATGGACTTTTGGATAGATCAACGAAGGGGGGCAAGGGCTCAACTTCCCAACGAAGATAGGACAACTTTTTGGTAGATACGCGGTCTAGTTCACCACAACCTTGACCGGGCAAATTTCGTAACTTTTCTTTTCTTATTGGCTACACAGGAGTTTTCCCGCTGGTTTGCACTTCTCAGACGCCCACTCCGGCAGATACTGAGCAAAATATAATATAAGGTGAGATCCGCACTGGGTAATCTAAGTTAGGATACATACGTGCGGAGTATATATACCGTAAAATAATAAATAATATTAAAATCCTCAAACTCCAAACAATATTCAAGAAAATGTTGAAACGTCGACCCCAATTCCACTCCCAGGTAAACCGATCACCTGGATAGTCCTTCCTAACTAGTTTTCGTAGGATTCTTCCATTTCGAGTAAAAGGTCCGACGGATCGGATGGTTAAACGGATCGGCTAACTTGTCCAGAGTTGGTTTAGAGTGCCTTGATAATTCTTTTAACCTTTGGATATACTCCAGCTTCTAGTTCCGCATGGTAACACGGGTCATAACTGATCTGGCATCGGAATGTCGGTACCGGTCCCTGTGAACTATGGCCTAGCTCGCCCAACGTACTTGGACGTACTCTCAACCATTCCTCCGTTGAGTGCCGAAGTATCCTAGCTTCTCATTACATTTCTTTTAATGTATGTCGCATATATCGACACTTAAGTCGTATCATATCATGTCATTTCATATCTTTTGGCTTTTCGTTCCATTTGGTACAAGTACTCAGTATCATCGAATAACATTTCGGGTGAAACCAAGTTAGGACTCGATAAGAGCCACTGGAATAAGTGCCACGTGTTAAATAGCCTCGCAGGTCTTCGATCCCTTGATACGAAGCAAGTAACTAGCTCATATATGAGACCCTTGGCGGTTTATGGGTGAGTCTGCTAACTTTCGAGAGTTAGGACCAAGTTCTCATAAGCCATCTATACAAAGATGTGTATGGTTTACCATCGACCCAGGTAAACATAGTTAGGACGCCTGGTCCAATCCTCGATTAATCGCATACATAGTTGCCTAGCTTGTTAGCTGACGACTAGGGCTCGTCTCAGCTCTCAAGTATACTTTCTTAACTTAGAAAGTCGTACTTTGGATGATTTCACGCATGAACGCAAATTAATCGCATCATCTCCCCCAAACTAAAAGTTCTGACCGTCCCCGGTCATAGCCTAACTCTGGGTTCAACTCTGCTCATCCACCTCTAAGTGCCTAACACTATTAAAGAGGAACTTAACACGCTTTTACATTTCTGTGCTATCTCTTATCATATCTTGCCGAGTCCGGCCTGCTACATATTACTCGCTTTGATCCCGAGACTTGTATCAATCAAATTGGTTCGTCAATCAATTTGATCGCCGAACCGATTTCTAACCGACTGTATTAGCCACTTTGGCATCTCATTTCCCTTCAAAGAGCAGTTATAATACTGCTCCTTGCGATATTGCTTCTTTAGAAGCACGGGATCTGTCATGGATTATATCATTCATCGATCATGATGGGTATGGGTTAGGGTTCGAAGATATTATAAAGCCTGACTCGGTTGAAAATTTCGACCAAGTCAGTCTTTCTTTTTCTTCCCCCATGTCTCCCGCCAAACTCTACCTCCCTAACTCAAAGAAGACCGCCAACGAGCTTGTCGAGGCCTTGGGCTTCGAATTCAAGGAAGATCTGACCCCCTCTTTCTTCGACGTCGCCGATTTCTCTCCCGAAAACATCGACGCGTATCAATACCCGGCTCTCGCCACCGACGATCCTTTCTTGGCCACCAACCAACCTCCTCGAAGCTTTTATCCAGCAAAGCTGGCGAAATGGTACAAGCCTGTCGAAGGTGCGACGGGCCTAACTTACGCCAAGGGCGTTGATCTCTACCGTGCTACGAACTCGATTTTTCGCGCGTTCAAAAGCGTTTTTGCACAACGCAATCGCGCTTCCGAGAACGATCTGCACACGCGCATTGAATCGGCGTTGGCAACAGCGCGTCCTGCCCTAGTACGTTTTTCTTTTCTTTTATCATTTTTCTTATTTTTAATCTTGATATTCCTTTTTCAGACGTATATGCATCAGTTCTGGGCTTCGTGCACGAACTGTCCGAATTTTGCGGTGGTGATAAAGGGCATGGCCCAATATCTTGTCCTTACTTACGGCGATTCTTCCAAGCGAACGTCGCAGCTTAAAGGTTGGAAATACTCCGAGGAGGAGATGGAAAACCTCGAGGTAAGTTCCCAATTGTCCTTTCACATTATTCTAACTGACTAGAATTCCTTTTCATTCTTTTCATAGCGGAAATTTCAGTTGTCCGACGACGAATACCCCGACGAACCCCCGATTCCACTCGATGATTTCCACCTCGAGGGCCTATCTCTATGGAACGCCATAGGAGATAAGGCTAGCGACTGGTTTACCTTCCCAGGTCAAGTTTCTCCGCTCGCGCCCTCTTCCAACGATTCTTCGAAGGAGGAAGAGTCGCAACAGCCCGAGAAGTCTCCTGCACCTCGTTACCAATCCGTGGACCCTTTGAGGAAGCAGTAGCTTCGAAGTCGGTCCCAAAGAAGGTAATTATTCTTTCTTCCCTTTTGTATGTTTGTTCTAACTTAATCATCTTTCATGTAGCGGTCAAACCCTTCGGCAAACAAGGGTAAGGGTAAGGCTCTCCCTGAGGTCCCTTCCAGGTCTTTGAAGCGATCCCGGAATACCAAGGAGGAGGAGGACGACGAGGAGGAAAGTGATTTAATTTTGGACTCAGAAGAAGACGAGTCTCCAAGTAAGTCTCTGATCCTAACTTCGTTCCGCGCCTTCTAACAACTTTTCTTTTCAGAAAAACGCGTCAAATCCTCCGTCCCCACTGCAAAGTTCGTTCTTCCTCCCCATGCCTCGCGTCGTACGCTAATAAGTACTCCTAGACGACGTACTTCTCGTCAGGTATGACTGTTTTCTTCCTAACTTAACTTTTCTTTCATTTTATTTTCTTTTAGCATTTGTCCGCAGTCGTCATCAAGCCTGAGCCTGGGTCAAGCAAAAGGCCGGCTCCTGCATCAAGAGCTAAATCTCGCGCGGTTGCCGCATCTCGTCGCAAAACTCCTTCTCCAGAGCCATCGCCCCCTCCAAAAGGGAAGCGAACCCGAACTAGGGCCTCGATTGGAGTTAGGGAGAAGCTGCCGACTGGGTCTTACCAGCCGTCGACTACACCCATCCCGGGATTCGAAGGTGTCGCTGTCACCACCAAAGGTGACCCCCTCTTGATCGCTGAGCAGTTCGTCCCTGAAGAAACGAACTTTGGTGACGAACCTAACTCAAACACGGTATGTCTTCTCGTTTACATTCTTCCTTTCCTAATTTATTACTTACTCTGTTTCTAGAACGGTCCGAAGCTTAGGACTCAAGTTGCCCATGTCAACATCGACAAACGGCTCCTCGGCGTCGGTAGCCTTGTTGGAGTTAACAACTTCAACATGAACTACTCCGACATCCCAAAAATGGCCTATCCCCTTCCACAGGTAAGTATTATTTCATATTCTTCTCTTTTCATCAGCGTCCTAGCTTAGTATTTTTAGCCAGCTCGCCCGTCCTCGTCTGGTATCGATCAGCGATGCACCGAATGCATTCGCTTGAAGACTCCTTGCAATTACGAGAAGCCGCACATTCGTTGTGGGACCTGTCAGTCCAATAAGACGAAATGTCTTAAGACCTTGGACTTGGAGGAAGGCTTGCCGGTCATGAACGCCATGATCCAGCAGTTCAAAACTGCTCCTAACAGTAGGCATTTATTTATTTTTAAATTTCGTTTCTAACTTTATTTTTCTTTCCCTTAGATGCCCAATCTCGGTTTGAGACTGCTCGGGACGCTCGCGCTGCGCTGATAATGGCTCACGAGGCGCTCAACGCCCAAGTCAAAGCCATCGACCGCTTGACCGAACACTTCATACAGTGTTTCGGTCTATTTTCCGACAGCATGAGCGATCCCATGATCGTCCTCAAGAGTCTGGGCTCGACCGCGGGAGACGAACCGGTGGCTCGCTTCTCGTATGAACACTTTAGCTTCCTAGCTACTGTGTTCGACTGGAACAGCCCCCTGAACTTTGGCAAGATCGACACCGGCGATCGAACGCTTCAGGAATGGCTGGAACTTGTCCGAGAGTCGCTCGACAAAGTTCCTGGGCCTTCCTCTCCCGTTCCTAACTCTTCCCAACCGCTCTGCCCGATTCCTCGGCTACTACCCTCCTTGAGGATAGTATTGCTAACGCGAGGGAATCCGTGGTAGACATCGGGATCGCGGACGCTACGGGATCCGGATCGCTGGACGAGCGGGACGAGTTGGTCGCGTAGGCTGTTTCATCGATAACGCGTGGGTCGAGTCGGGGGTACCAATTTTGTGGTACCTTCGACTCTTTTGTAATATTTTCTTTTGCATTGTCTGGACTCTTTTCAAGTATTCCTAGGTAAACGTTGCTAGGTTTCTTGCTAAGAGTAAATTTGTAGTTTTACTTTGCGCCGGGTGGCTCTTTTATGAGCTACCAAAAAAAATATATGATCTTTTCTTGAATTTCCCGTGTGACAACTAAGTTAGGACGGTCCGAAACCTTTTTATTTCATAAGTTCCGAGTTCGTCTAACTTCTCGCACACGTTCCACATATTTTACAGCAATTATTTCTTTCTTTTGTCATTTTTGTAGCGTTAATCATGTCCAGATAAGTAAGGAAATTCCATTCCCAATGCATGATTGTGCTCGAAACTGCTCGGCTAGAAGTTAGGACCAATATTTGAGGGAATTTTGGAGTGTCTAGAGTTTCTGGACATTTTGTTTTTCCAAATTTTCCGGGTCTCCTCCCCCAAACTAAAGATCCCAACTGTCCTCAGTTGCGTTGGTACGATCTTAGATGAAGAACTGGTTGCCTATAAAAGGTCCTAACAATTTTCCAGTCCTACCCAAACCAAAATCATATCCCTTCGCGCATTATCATCTTTTACTCGTTTTCATGCCGAAACCGAAAATCCTAACTCGAGAGAAGGAAATTCATCCTTCTCTTCAGGCTATCAGCAAAGCATATGACGCTCTTCATGAGCATTTCATTGCTATCAGTCGAGTTTACCCTCGACCGGAGAAGAATCCGCCTTCCTTGACAAAGCAAAAGCGATTCCGTCCCTTTGTGGAGGAATTGTACAATGCTCTCGTGTGTAATCTTCCTTTTTCATATTTGAATCCTCGTCCTAACTTCCTTGTAGACTGAGAATGTCACTATTCGTGAACATGCTCGTGTCCCCCATACCATGCAAGTTCGGACCGAAGCTCTAGCGCTCTTTGAGGATTCCATTCCGTTTATTCCAAACATTGAACACGACATGCAAACTTCCCGTCTAACTGGGTTCATGAAACAGTTGGATGCTGCCGTGGTATGTTTTTCTTTCATGACACAGTGTGTCCTAACTTATATATTTATTTGTTATTCCATGTAGAATGAGTATGAGACCGAGCTCGCAAATCGTCAAAGAACCCCGGTGAATCCAGACGCTTTGAAATATATTCGCACTGGAAAATCCAAAGTATGTCCAAAGTTTTCATTATTGCTTCGTCCTAACTCATCTTCCTCGTGTAGGCGACTGGTGAATCGTCTTCTAAGGTAGAGTATGATTCGGACGAGCCTGTCAAGACTTCCAAGAAAGGAAAGAAACGAAAGGTGGAGAGCGTAAGTCTTTCTATTCTTCGCTTTTCCTTCTTTTCGTCATTTTCGAGTTAGGCTGGTCTTTCGGACTCCATCCATGCTTCTAGTACGCAGTCTAGATCCGACATCGGTACCTCCGACTCTGCACGGGTTGCTAGTACACAAATTTATGTCGCTGACCTGCGGACTGAAACCGAAGGTTCGTCCTAACTCCATTTTCGTTTTATGCCTATCCCTTTTCTTTTCTTTCAATCTTCGGCCTCTGACTGGCCTACCAGCCGATGAAGCTCCCTTTTCTCATTCACTTGGTGCTCATCCTGGTGATGATCCGGCCGCGCTAGAGTACCTCATGGGTAAACTAGTTAGACTAGAGTTTGACTCTACCCATCCGGCTGCTCTTGAGTCTGCTCATGCTGCCCATTCTCAATTTCCTGGATGGTGTCACTATATGCCACTTCGTCCCGCCGAATTGGCTCGGTTGATCCAGTTCCAACGGTCTTTGACCAGGTTAGGCCATTACGAAACGATTCCTAACTTGCGTCACTTGGCTTGGGAGCGGTGTAACTGCCATGTCAGGTCTCCCTTTCGTGTTGAACCAATCCGGGCGGCAGAGGAGTCCTTCCGCCGGCAGATTCCTGTTCTTCCTCTCGATTGGCTCAGCCATAATTGAACCTTTTAGTCCACTTTTCTTTTTATTTATTCAGGCCGACTTTACTTCTTTCTTCAAGTCGTCCTAACTTATTTCTTATATTTTCTTTTACTTTCTTAGCCCAGAAACGAGAGAGAGAGAATCCTATCTCGGTTCAACTGTTGGATGAGGTTGCAACTACCTCGTTGGGAGAGTTCAAAGATCTCCCAACTGGTGTTCTCAACTCCCTTCTCAATTACCATCGAGTAGAAGGTCTCCACGCTACCCACATCGCTCTTCTTCACCACGATCGTGCCAAGGTATCTCGACGCATCTGTGATGAAGTTAGGAAGGAGTTCGAAGCTCGTATGAACCTTGCAGACAAGTCTGAACCCGAAACTGGGAACATGGATACCGAGAAAACTCAGGCTATTATCGTTCCGACCTGTGAGGATGTCGAAATCAACAGTCCCACTCCTAGATCCCCTGTTGCTGGTCGAAGCGGTCATCACTCGGCCTAACTTCTTTTCTTTATATAACTTTTCTTAGCTTCGTTATAGGTCCTTTCTTTTTACCTTTTCTTTCGTTATAACGCTGCATTTTTCTTATTGAACGACGGAGTTATCAAGTAGTATTGTTGTACCACCTTCACTTAACTGGCCTAACTTAACAATAACAATGCTTGTTCCGCTCATGGTCTAGAATGATTATATTAAGGATTCTAGTTTTCGTCTTCGGACGATCCCAGTTCCTGTAATTCATCATCTGATTCATCACCGTCCAGATTTAAGTTAGGCACCCTGTTGAATGCGAAGTCATCGTTCCAGATGTGTTCTTCATCATCTTTATCTTCAACAAGGGCGTGCAACTGCTCGGGAGTTAGATCAATCAAGTCGTGAATGTTCTTTGGTAGAACAATGGGTTCATTACGAGCGACGTGAGGTATTACACGAAATGCGGCGACCTTCTCTTTTAAGACGGTACCATCCATTTCGGCAATAATATATGATCCTCCTTTTGTTCGCCGAATTACTACCATTGGTCCTTTGTACCGTAGATACATTTTCCGATCTAAACTCTTTTCGATTGTAGTGTTCCTAACTTGAACTAGGTGTCCAGGTTTGAAATTCCAATCTTTAATAACATGACGGTTTTTCTGTTCGAAAATCCTCAAGTTTCTTCGCTTCGTTTCGTCTACACGGTCGATCATATCGAGTACGAAGGTCCGATGCTTTGATAATGCTTTGGCTCGTAAGCCAATGAGTTCTTCACGAGTTAGGACACGATTTGGTGTGTCTACTAACCATGTAGATTCAACAATATCGAATGGTAAGATAGGTTCGGCTCCAGTCACCAAGAAATAAGGTGAACATCCCAGACCGCGACGAGGTGTAACTCGATCGGCCCATAAAATGTGTTTCAGGAAGTAGAACCACTTGGATACGTCTCCCCCTGTAGATTTGGCTAAAGCTTGCCGAATATCAAGGTGAGCTCGTTCTATCTTTCCATTAGCCTGTGAATTATAAGGAGAAATTCGAATTCCTCGAATTCCGTACTTATTTTCTAGCCAGCTCAACATATTTTTCATTTGAGGTGCGTTATCCGTGACAACTTCGTAAGGACACCCCCATCTGCATATGATATCGTCGAAAAACCATTCACCCAGTGTCCTAGCATTTTCCTGTCTAAGAGCGCGGGCTTCCGACCAAGATGATAACGAATCTCGAGCATGTACTATATATTTACATCCATTACTTGCAGGAGACATCACCATCGTGTCAACATGTATCTTTTGGAATAGAGACGGTGTGTGTGTCAAGTTAGGAGGCGTTTTGATTAAACGCATCTGCCGGTTTTGACATGGTACACACGAAGAAACATACCAGTGTACGTCCTTCGCTACCTCTGGCCACCAGAATCGTTTTTCAATCAATTCTTGGGTCGCAAAGGATCCTTTGTGTCCCACACTATCATGCGCTCCGAAGAGGATTCGCATTCTCTTATCTCTATCAACGACTAACTGCGGCAATCCTTCTGAAGAGTTAGGACGCCTATATAGCCTTCCTTGATCAACAAAGAATTTCTTAGCTTTTCGTATTAAATTATCTTTTTCTTTCTGCGTCATGGTGGCGAACGAATCCAGGTTAGGATTGTCATGCCACTCTTTAATTCTTGGTAACATTTCATCGTAGAGGTTGCCTAACTCCGTCCGGTGTTTGACTGAGTAAGGATTTTCAGTATCGAACGTTCCATGTTCCTCTGGATATAAATCCTGAGTAAGCACCATCATTGGCATACCCGAATCTTCATACATCTGATGCCTTTTGAATTCGAACATTCGTTCTTCGTCAACATATGCTTGCAGGTCATCTTCAAAATCATCAACGCTTGTGGCATAGACATCCATAGTTAGGAAGCCACTTCGAGGATCAATTTTGTCTTTAAATTCATCGAAGTCGTATGGTAGTTCCTCAACCTGTTCTGCTACTGAGAACGGAATTGGTTCTCCATTATCTTCGTCATTATAGTCTTCTGGATTAATTGGGGGTCGAGCAGGTTGCCAGCCACCCGGTGTAATACGGGATAGGCCGTCAGATCCATGCTTGATTCCTTTGACATGTACTAATGCGAAGTGATACTTTCGTATATCTTCGATCCAGCGATTTATAGTCGCATTCGGACCGCAACTGGGATTATCTAGCATGCCTTTAATATAGCTTGCATCGGTTTCGACAGTTAGGCGTCTACTCCCGTAAATTTGATAATAACTAGCTTCAAGGGCTAATTTTAATCCATATAGTTCTCGCTTAGCTTGAGAGAATCGTGCCTCTCGCTCATTTAGAGTTAGGGACCCGAAATAATTAAAGAATTTCTTCTTAGGATCCTTCGGGTCGAGTTGGTAAAGGTACCAACCTACTGCCTTGTACGAAGTATCGACAGACAAGTTAACATCCCATTCATAATTGATAGGACGTAAAGCTGGTGCTTTTTGAATTCCTTCTTTAAGTAACCTCATAGCTAACTCCTGTTTCGGTCCCCATTCCCAGGGAACATTACGAGTGAGTTGAGTCAAAGGTTCTGCTTTCTTTGCATAATTGTCTATGAACATTCGAAGCTGACCAGCAGTTCCCAAGAATGCTCTAACATCGCTTTTATCTTTGCATGCAGGCCAAGTTAGGACGACTTCTGCGATCTTATCTTCAGGTACTCGGCCTTCGTAAGTGCATTTATGCCCAACTACAACAATTTCTGGTCGGCATAAAAGGTTTTCGGTCCTGAGAACGTTCCTCCAGCATACTTTAGACGCTGAACGATCCTGTTAAGATCCTGAAAATGTTCCCAAACGAACCGCCTAACTCCTTTATTGCCTTCCATTGTTTCAAATCCGCCGTTAGGGAGCTCATAACGAGTAGCTGGTCCCCTAACTGGTACATCATCAACGTATGGCCATGTTACATGCGGTATTTCATCTCGTAAAATATATGTCATATCGTCATGGAAGATAGGAACCGAATTAGTCCACCCCATGGGCAATTTTACCAACCGGTGTGCACCAAACGGCGTTTGAAAGGTAGTGAGGTCTCGGGATTCTTCCTCTACTTCCCTTTCGTCGTATCCAACATAAACATCGAAGGTTGTTCCACAGCTTCGTCCAGCAAAGTGCCTAGCTACATCTGCAGTAGCTGGAGGTATGCCAGAGTGTTGAATCGTGACTTTATTCAGCGGTTCAAGGCTATGTACTAGCCTAAGTGACTTTCCGTCTTTCTTCAGGACACAGAACCACTTGGAACGATAGCTAGCGTTTGATGGTTCGTAAATTCCTGCATCTATTTTATCTTTAATGATTTTGCACACATCGGCATAAATTCCAGGGGGATAGGAATATTTCTTTCCACCCATGGTTCGTGTGCTTGAGTTGGTATCCTAACTGGAGGGAAGAACTCTCGTTTAAATGTTCCTCCTTCTTCCGGACACCACGCAAATGCCTTTTCTTGAAGTCTCATAAATTCGTGCATGAGCTTCCTCTCTTCAGGCCATAAGAAACCATCATCGTGAGATTTGTCCAAAGCTTCCATTCTCTCCTGTGTGTATCGTCCTGTTGGTACGAAGGCTGGAGGATTGATAGGTAACTCAGGCATATCCTTCAATGGCTCGCCAGTGATATGCCTTTTTATCCGAAATTCTTCAGGTAATTCAGCTTTCACCGGCCTAACTTTAAGAGCGACGGGTTTGTACTTTTTCGACCCATAAACTCTTACTAACTCGGACTTTTGAAGCTGCCCCGATTTGTTCTTTCTAGGAACGTAAACCGACGGGTCTCTAAAAGCTTTCTTCCCTGGAACAGGTTGTCGAGCTAATCGTTTAAGAGATTTCCATGAAATTTGGGGTTTCTCTTCACTTTTCATAAGATAGGACAGATTTGGCTCGTCTGCCTCAAATTTCATAAATGTATCATATAGCGTAAAATTCGTTTCTTCATTATTTTCCATTACTTTCTCATCGATAGGAACATCTCGTTCCTGTTTGACAGTTTGCATGTAGGTCTGATGTGACGCTGTTGCGTTCCACACCGTTCCTAACTTTTGCAAGTATGATTCTATGGCCGCCCCATCCATACATTCCTTTCGGACTTGTTCTTCAGATGCCAACCAGTACGATTCCGCAAGTTCTGCCCTCGTAAATTGTTTTCCTTCGGATTGGCGCCAACCATCCACCTCTAGTTCGCCCTGTTCATCGAAATGGAACCCAATAGCGACTTCCTCCTCTCCCTGATTGCTAGTCAGATCTTCGAGGTTCGAAAATTTCCATCTGGCTCTGCCTTCGATGGCTCTTCAGGTGTAGGCAGTTTTTTATAGTTAGGCACCTCATATCTCGAAGTATCCACTTTCATAACGTTGGCTAACTTGCCACGAGCGAACGTAGGAACTACACATTGCCGTTTAGAGTTAGGGCAAGTGATTGTGAGTTCTGTATCACCGTTTGCAAAGGTTTTAACGTTGCTTTCCGTCAGCGCATCGAATGGTCTTCCCATAAGTAACATATATGGTGCACGATTTTGAACGTGCAATTGTAGGTAGATAGTAAGGTCACCAAATGTAAATGGGACGTTCCTAGCTAAACCCTCAGTTCTACCCAACCCTCCATGTGAATCCTGCATTTGAAGAGTTACGTTGGGATCCCAAGTTAGGCCCAACTGAGTAGCCACTAAACGGTCAATCGACACAATCTGTGATCCAGAATCTAAGATTCCTTCAACAATTTCGTTTCTGTGATTGATTCGAGCCGCAATTGATCGTAGTCCTTTGCTGTTTCCTGCTACAACAATCATATCGCGTCTCTCATCGTCGATGGGTAGGTCATTATGAAAACATTCTACCACATCTTTTTGTACCCAAGATCCTGCCGGCATTCCGTCTCTTTCTTCGGACAGATACTCAAACATGATCTCTGGTGCGAGAGCTAGGTCATCAATGTCGATATAATTACCGCGCATTAATACTCCTGTGGGCATTTCCGGAATCTGGGTTTCGCCGTTATCAGTTAGGACAGCTACATACGCTGACTTTCCCCGTTTAGGCTCAACTCGTCGATTCTTGAGTTTCCTTTCCAGAATCTTCTTCACTAACGAAGAAATTCCTAGCATCTCTTCGATGGATAGCTGAACGGTGCCTTCCAAAACTTTGGTAGCTACTTCTTCTGCTAAACCATCCTTAAACAATTCGTTCCTAACTCGATAGCTAGGTTGTTTCGATTTTTCTCGTTCATTTGACATAGTGAATGGGTGAGACTGATCCAGTGTATGAGAGTTAGGTACTTCAGAACGACGGTTCCGTACATCTGTCTCAGGTTGTGGCCGGAAGGTGATAGGTCGGACATCGTCGAAAGGTCGCTTCGCAGTGGCAGGAGACGGTCTGATGTCCCCATAACCAGCACTAGGCTGTTCCTTTGATACTATTTCCGTCCTAACTTTCTCCGCTGGCTCACTTTCAATCTCCGTACTTGTGTCCCTAGTCCGACGGAAATTCCGGTTAGGAACACCATCAAATCTATCTCTTGGAGGCATAAGTACACCATCAAACGCGACTTTCTTTTTAAACGCTGATTTCAGAGGTCCCGGAAGTGGTCCCCTTCGATCATTGTTCGTTTTATTGGGATTTTTGCTGAAAGGACTCTCCGGTGCCTGCACAAACGAGCTAGCGTAGTTTCTCCCCATTTGGTAGATACCACGACCAGGTCTAGGCTCCTTCATCGAGTCTAATAGTTTTTTCCCAAGTTAGGTCGGTCAGTATTTTGTGAATGATCCGGATATGATCTATCATTAAACCGCCTAACTTCATCAGATGGCCTTTGTTGGTTCATCTGCAGCATGGCATTTTTGGCCTCAGCTAGTTCGCGTAGGAGGACTTGTACCTGATCTTCAGGATCAAGTTGACGATTCATTTCGTCTTCTTCTTCATCAACCATATTTGCAAAGTAAGATTCAGCCTTGCCCCAACCTCGGGACTTAGCTATATCTTCGATTAATTTATAACGAGGAGTATTTTCGTCATCCCTAGGCATCCTAACTTCATCCCGCAATTTCATACGAGTTGAACCGTTGCCTTCTGGAACCAACCATCCTCTTTTAACGTAATCCTGATAGATAGGACACGCTGCTAACAAGTGGTCCTTTGCTCTACACATGAAACAAAGCATTTGCCGAGGTCCAGTGTTTGAATATGTGTTCCCATATCGAGCACTTGGTCCAGAGGGTCCGGATTGATTAAATCCGTACCGACTCTGATTCCCTTCAAAGTTAGGCTGCCGTTGCGACACAGCTGCTCCAACTAGGGAGGCTACCGTACTAAGACCTTCGCCGACTTTTAATGTCATTTGACGCATTTCCTTTAACCATGCTTCATTGACATCCTGTTGAGATGCTAGACGCTCTTTTTCGAACTCTAACTTCTCTTTCTCATTAACACTATCTTTGGAAGCGGACTTCCACAAATCTGAAATGCCTCCTTCAACATCGTTCTCCTGCTTAATCTTTCTGACACTTTTAAGGTAGTCAAAGTTCGACTGGGCAGGTAGACCCGACGTGAGTGGATAGGCTATTTGGCTTCGCCTATACGATTCTGGGTTTGTAGAACCAATACCCGACGACCTTACGGAAGTTAGGCCGTATATAGATTCGTAGTTCGACGATGAGAAGACCTTTTCCGCCGCCGCTACAGCTTCTTTAAGCGTAATAGGATCCTCTTTTCTTCGATTACCGATCGTTGCCGGTTTTACATCCCTCCTAACTTGATCAAACACCATACTTCGAGTACTCTCTTCGAATACCTTCAAGTAGGTGCGTACCGCATCCCTATTAGCTAGGATGGGTCGATCCGTCATTAACTTTTCACATTCTGTTACAAACAGAACGTTATAAAGTCGAAACTCGGCTTTCTGCCTTATACTCAGTGGTTCGTATTCGTTGACAATTCGGTCTAACTCGTACATTGACCCTGCGACATCTAGCATTTCTTCAGGAAGAATATTCCGGACCTCTTTTACGAATTCATCGTAATTAGGTGTCCTAACACTCTTCATGCCCATAAATAGCTTTCTGGTCGGATATGTACTCCAATCCAGAGCTAGTTTTAACTTCGCATCATCCGACGTAATGCCGTTCGAATCAAAGATCCATTCTGCTGCCTCAAACCATTGAATAACTCCGACTGGGTCTTCGATATTCAAGATAGGAGGGGTTTTGTATAACTTCGGTAACTTTTCGGCTGCAGCAGCCAACTGTGTTACCGCATCGTTCGAAAGGGTTGGTAACCCGATCTGAGGAATATTGTTCCGATTTGACATGTTTGTCGATGATAAAAAGATAGGATGAGAAGTAGACGAGATAGAATGCGAGAGATTGAGATTTGGAAAGGAAGACTGAAACCAAGACGAGAAAATAGACGGATAGTCGAAAGAAAGTGTTGGGGTTTGTGTAGAGGCGAGATTGATTGATTCGAAGTTGAAAGGATTCGGTCCTTGCTCGTTATTAGAGTTAGGACTTTCGCCGATCGGTGTTAAAGGTGATTCTGGTTGTTCTCTAAACTGGTCGTCGTTGTCTTGAGACGCCGAACGTACAGCAGGAGATTTTGGGTATGCTCCAATAGAAGGACCTTCTGGTTCGTCTACCGTTGCTTTTTCTTTTGCTTTACGAGTTCGCCCTCTGTTATCTGACGAAGGGTTCACTGATTTTGCTTTTCTTTGACGTGCTTCGACGCGATCTAACTCCCCAAAGTCAACGATTTGGACTCGAGATGAATTCCGAGTGTTACGCTTTGACGATGGTTCGCCTATCTTGTTTTTGCAACGTACAAAGGGTCTTTGTGGCTTTTAGGCCTATAGATTCTTTTTAGAACCCCTCGCGGTGGGCTCCAGATAACGCGCAGTGCGTGGGATCACTACTACCACAACCCAAAACCAAAACTAAACCCAAAATGTATTTAGGTAAGTTAGGACAGGTTCCGCCTTATCAAATTTATAAAGGTGCGAGTGTGCTTGTCAAAGGTTACGCGGGTTCCGCAAGAATCTATCGCTTTTTAGGTTTTCTTTGTCCACAGGAGCTAGGGCTCAACTGCTTCGACGCTCGACTACGATGTAGCCTAACTAGGTTTTTATATAACTTTGTATCGCTTTTAGTCGAAGTAGGGGCGCACTGGCCTTTCTAACTTAAACTAAACTCGAAACGGACTTGTGCCAGTGACGAAGGGGCTAGGGCTCAACTTCCTCGTATGGACTTTTGGATAGATCAACGAAGGGGGGCAAGGGCTCAACTTCCCAACGAAGATAGGACAACTTTTTGGTAGATACGCGGTCTAGTTCACCACAACCTTGACCGGGCAAATTTCGTAACTTTTCTTTTCTTATTGGCTACACAGGAGTTTTCCCGCTGGTTTGCACTTCTCAGACGCCCACTCCGGCAGATACTGAGCAAAATATAATATAAGGTGAGATCCGCACTGGGTAATCTAAAGTTAGGATACATACGTGCGGAGTATATATACCGTAAAATAATAAATAATATTAAAATCCTCAAACTCCAAACAATATTCAAGAAAATGTTGAAACGTCGACTCCAATTCCACTCCCAGGTAAACCGATCACCTGGATAGTCCTTCCTAACTAGTTTTCGTAGGATTCTTCCATTTCGAGTAAAAGGTCCGACGGATCGGATGGTTAAACGGATCGGCTAACTTGTCCAGAGTTGGTTTAGAGTGCCTTGATAATTCTTTTAACCTTTGGATATACTCCAGCTTCTAGTTCCGCATGGTAACACGAGTCATAACTGATCTGGCATCGGAATGTCGGTACCGGTCCTGTGAACTATGGCCTAGCTCGCCCAACGTACTTGGACGTACTCTCAACCATTCCTCCGTTGAGTGCCGAAGTATCCTAGCTTCTCATTACATTTCTTTTAATGTATGTCGCATATATCGACACTTAAGTCGTATCATATCATGTCATTTCATATCTTTTGGCTTTTCGTTCCATTTGGTACAAGTACTCAGTATCATCGAATAACATTTCGGGTGAAACCAAGTTAGGACTCGATAAGAGCCACTGGAATAAGTGCCACGTGTTAAATAGCCTCGCAGGTCTTCGATCCCTTGATACGAAGCAAGTAACTAGCTCATATATGAGACCCTTGGCGGTTTATGGGTGAGTCTGCTAACTTTCGAGAGTTAGGACCAAGTTCTCATAAGCCATCTATACAAAGATGTGTATGGTTTACCATCGACCCAGGTAAACATAGTTAGGACGCCTGGTCCAATCCTCGATTAATCGCATACATAGTTGCCTAGCTTGTTAGCTGACGACTAGGGCTCGTCTCAGCTCTCAAGTATACTTTCTTAACTTAGAAAGTCGTACTTTGGATGATTTCACGCATGAACGCAAATTAATCGCATCAGCG
>JAACJN010000449.1:0-25580 GCA_013368555.1 Collybiopsis confluens
TTTATGGCAAGCTCCAGATATCGGTACATCTTGGTCAAGGACTCGAGAGAGATACCCTGGTTGTAACAGTTGGAAAGTTCGAAGGTGGAGGAATATTTTTCTGGCTCTTCTTCTTCGACTACGATGGCATCCGTCGTTCACTTCGTTATCCTCCAGCGTCTTGACATCGGAGCCGTCTGCGTCGACATCGTTATCTATCTTAACGAGGATTGATGGAGTGGGCGCCGCTTTGGACGACGAATTCTTCATGTATGATCCTTCTCCGAGCATTTTCGATGTTTTTCTAACCATAGCCTGTGTAAACGACGATCAGCATCCAAGAACGTAGGCGAAAGAAAACAAGCGAACCCTGGCCAAAGGCTCCTCCTTAGATACCCCAGATGTAAGGCTTGTGAGTGGTTTTGAATTTATGAAGCTTAGCTCCTCCAAGGGAGGAAGCATAGATGGGGATGGTGCAACCAAGGATAGACGGTTGCTCGTTTGCCGGCAGGGAATCGTGGAGAGCAAACAACGAAGATCGGAGTAGTTTCCTATACGAACGAAGTTGTCAACCCTTCTGTAAAAGCTGAACTGATCATGGGAGATTGGACATTTTGAACTCGAAGGCGTGGCCTTCCCAAAACAGAAGCTTGCGCTAGGGTCGGAAAAAAGAAAACGGGTTCGAATTTGTACTTTGCGAGGAGTCGAATAGCAAGGTACCAGAGAGATACCGACTTTCCTGGTAGAGATTTAGTCAGAAGATTCAGATCCAGCCATGAAGGACCAGCTTGCCTATGCCCGGTTGCCCCGTAAGCAAGATCCCTCTATTACCAGTTTTGGGCATGATTCTCGTCGGTTAGGAGCCCTCGAGGTTCAGCTGAAAGGCGAGCTCTATGCGCGCAAAAAGATCGGAGAGACCTTCGGTGACCAGGATTTGTCCTTTAGAGGTGTAGAGACCAAAATCCTCCTCCAAGTCGTTGGTACTGGTGGGCAAATGCGTTATCAGCGTATAACAAAAGCTCTCCTCATTGTTTGGCACGGCTGTTGCATCGAGTTCGAACCAATGCTGTGCGAATGCGTCGAGGGTTGCATCATTGTTCCATGCCGGGATGGCTAAATTGTGATTTACCGTCCTTCGCTGCCTTGTCATCTATAACAGAAAAGAGACTTTGCGTTCAGAGGTTCTGATTGGCTAGCAGGGCTCCACCTAACGTGTCGTTCTGAGCATGCCAGCCCCATTCTACCGGGATGGATGATGTATCACTGCCGTTGTCCCATACCTCGTACCATGCCTTGATCTCCGCTTCCGGACCGGACTCAGGTTGAGCGTGAGTCTGAGACTCGAGGGCCAGCTTGACCGAAGGCGTTCCTTGCAAGTACTTCTTTCGCTCGCCTCCAATGTATATCACAAGTGACGGAAGGGGCCCCCCGCAAATGCGCTAGGCGATGGTGAACAGTACGTCCTGTACCTGTTCCGGGTCGTACGTTGCTCTTCGATAGGCAGCGAGTTCCATTCCAGAGTGCTCAGGCCCTCGGAGGCAGCAGCAAATCCAGATTGAATTCCCCTGTGCCCGGCATGTGCTCGGCGTTGCGGAAGAGAAGCTGCAGAACGTCTTTGTAGTATCCCGCAATGGATTCAACGGCTTCTTGAAGGTCCGAACCTAATTTATCGGGAGCCAGGGGCTGGACGTTGCGACCGGGAGAGCGGGTGTAAAAGACATTGAGGGCAAACTCAGTCATGGTGTGAGGTCGCTGTGAGGTGGTAAAAGACAAAGGTTTATATATTGGATATTTTAAGGAGCAATCTGAGACTCACTCCAATTCCATCACATAACGTCTGCTTTGGGGTTTGAATATCGATTTCAAGACTAGCGACTAGCGTAGATTGCAGGGTAAATGATGGAGCGATGAAAGCCCAAGAACTTTTGCCGTTCACACTTCCATATCATCTCCAAGTTATCTTGCACCCAAAGTCCAAATCCTTCCAACGATGCAAATACTCTGGCAGCATTTTTCAGAGACGAAAGGCATGATGGGAAACCATACCGTCATTCGCAGCGCATTCGGAACCAGGACCAAGACCTTCAGAGGAGACCGAATCCCGCACGGTTGGCAGGGCTTAAGCCGTAGTAGCGGTGTCTAGTTGGTCAAGTAAAGTTAAAACTGGCTCTTTCTGAGAGCTACTTGGCGCATATCCTAGGCGAAGCGGAGGGTCGAAGAAAGCAAGATGGAAATTCAAAAGGATTGCTTGTAAAGTTGATAGAGTGGCAGACTCGGTCACATGTTCACGTCGGCCTGTTTATAAGGAGGCCCTTTATCGCAGCACCAAAATCTTCTGAAAAAGGCTGATCTTAAAGAAAAAATAAATATTGAGGGATTGAAATCCCACCACTCCGGAAAAGCGTGTCATCCTTGTGCAGGGGCCATGCTAATCTTCTCTGTATCGTTCCAATTTTTTCGTATGTCACCCCGAAGGGGACAGTAACCAGACGCTGTATTGACAAGTGATGGAAAGTAATTTGATTGTGGACAGTCCACGGTGCGCAAAATAGACGCCAAGTTTGGCGCCTAAGATATCGGGTACAAACGCTTGCAGCGCTTGAGCAGCAGACCACCGTGTATCATTGTAGGAGCGATGTTGATGTAGGTGAGGGCAGGAGGCAGGGCATGACAAAAAAGGCAATTACAAAGGGATTTCGGCACGTGAGATCGATGGCTCAATTCAATTTGTCCTCACTTCTCCCAACATGCACGCTATACAGGCAAGCCCCCCCCCAAATACATCTACCGATTAGCCTTATTCTCATTATAATTCTGTAGCAAGAATTCTGGAGAGTCCGCGACTATCTGAGCCCGGTGAGCAATTGCAAAGCCTTGGTGGCGCTGTCGTAGTAACTCAGAAAATATACAGGTCCTCAAGGAGAGCAAATTTAAAGAAAACGGGACGATTAATCCTGGTCAGTTTGTCTGGATGAGCTTCGTATCATCAACTGAACTTGTCGGATTCAGAGGAATTTGTTGCTGCTGGCGACTTTTTGACGTACAAGTTCCCTGTCTGGTCCTGGTCAGTTTTTCCCTCCGCTGTATCGATCTTTGCCCAAAGCTCATTTATGGAGGACTCGTATAGGGAAAAAGGGGACCCATCCAAATCAAGAGAGTTTCTTCCGGCCGATAAACAATATCTAGTCACCCGCGGCGTTCCCTGTCTTCGTCGAGCTACTTCCCTTGCCTATACCGATGCCGACGAGGATGCTGAGCGCCTACTTAGCTTTGGAGATTCTTCAGGAGGCAGTGATGGCGATGAATGGGTCGAAACACATGCAGGACGCAAGCCAAACTTGGACTCGGCAGCAAACCCAGGAGAAATCGCTGATATACCAGATGATAGCGCGCACGATGATGATCTGGCTACCGGTGTGGAGGGCATATCGCTTGGGACCGTACCTCCTACGTCAGAGATACCGGATATTGATGATATACCGGATATGGAGGAGGAGGACCTTGAGGAAGGAGACGAGGCTACGGCTGTGATGAAACCTACGCCCAACGTCGTTGATGCCAGGTGCGCAAACCTTACTTTCTATGTCTGTGTATCTTTCTAAGGGCATGAACTTTCAGTCAAGTCGAAGTCGCAACCGGGAACCTCCTCCAGGTTCGAACTTACGATGTTATGATCACATACGACAAGTACTATCAGACTCCTCGAATCTGGCTCCTTGGATACGATGAGGTTGGAATTACAATTTGATTTGCGATGTACTTGATTCACAATCCATGCAGAACCGAACTCCCCTGACTCCTTCCCAAATTTTCCAAGACGTCTCGGCCGATCATGCTTTCAAGACCGTCACCATCGAGCCCTTCCCAAATTCCGCTTCCTTACAAGCTGCTTCCGTTCACCCATGCAAACACGCGAGTGTCATGAAGAAGGTTATCGAACGAATGAACAACAGCGTTGTGGCCGAGCAGCTTGCACAGCAGAAAGCTCCCAAGGAAAAGAAAAAGTGGCCGTTCGCTCGAAGGACCAGCGGCGGGAAGGATGATAAGACCGCTGCGGGAGAGGACGAAGAAGTAGAAGGAATGCGGGTCGACTTTTATTTGGTCGTCTTCCTCAAGTTTATCGCCTCGATTGTGCCCACGATCGAAGTCGACTCGACTACATCCTTCTGATTCTGAATGCGGATTGGGAGTAGACGAAATAATAACCGATACCCCTTTTATAACGAGTAACATTTGTAGGTCCTCTCGGAAAAAGTTGAGAGACGTGTTCCTATATAGAGACGACAAGGAATGAATATGCTAAAATCCCATTTTTTTTTTTAATTCGCTCTGCGAGGTGAGCCTGTTCTACGCGGCGGATTTTTGGTAATAGAACATAGGGTTGGAGTTGTCTGACATATCCTTGCACGCGTTAAGACAAAGATACGGACGTTTACATATCGACGACTGGAGCTTAGGTATCTCGAACGTGTGTGCGTGTGTATGTATATTGGGTGTAGTAAGATATTTGCGAACTTGTACAATTATATGCACTGGTTGTTGTTGAGTCATTAACTGTAATTCCGTTGCACAATGCATGATGTTCATAGAAATTATGCGTCGGCGCAAACCTGACCTCTGTCACAAGCTCCTGGACAGATTTAAAAAAACCTTACGGTCGAAGTACCTCTACTGTAAGAAGAAAAAGTACTCCGGAGGTTCCCTCAGCCCCGACTGCCGGCTCTCATCGGTCTGAGGGCCGCCTCTCGGGAATACTTTTCTACTACTCTACTTAGTGATGGTATTTGTATCGTATCTACTCCTGTACTCTACTCCTTTCAAGGTCTTCACTGTCCAGGGTCCAGGGTCTTCGGTCCGGAGGGTCTCTCTGAGTCTAGGGGTAGTATCAACTCTACACTCCTAACTGATCAAGCTTTCAAACTCGCGGCTTGGTCTGTCGGCTCGAACCGGGGGTCCCACACTACAGTTGCCATCTTAGATATGCTTTTGATGTCATACACAGCGGAGGTCAGCAAGCTCAGACCCAGGCTGAAAGCGGGATCAGCCCAAGATACGAACCGCCCCATACCCGTCGAAACTCTCAGCCCCGTAAGGCCACCAGAGTCTTTGTGTATGGCACCGCCGGAGGTCAGCCGAACACAACCCCAGCTGAAAGCGGGATCAGCCGAGAGGAGTGCCGCCCCATGCCCCCCTGTCGTGTTACACCACGCGCACAATTACAAAGCACAACTGATCAAGCCGAAGTTTGTCTGCCGAATCGGCCGGGAGATAGAGTGAACTACCCCTTGCTTCATCGGAGACGCCCCTCGGTGTCTCTGGCTTGGACAATATCTAAAGGTACTATAGGGGGTAGGTGGAAAAGAATTTGATTGTGGACAGTCCACGGTGTGCAACTGCCCCTTGACAGTAAATATCTCCCTGCGCCAATACTCACTGCTGTGTCCAGCTGCGACCGTCAAGTCGTCAACTGGTTTGCAAAAATAATCTGTTTTGAAAGCTCGATGTTATTTATCTATCTATTGCTCAGCTTATTAGTGCAAAAAATGCGATACATACATCGATATCGATAACCGAATCGCGACCCTCGTCGCATTGTCCTGGTCCAATGAGGTGGCTGTAAATTCATACACATTTGTGGATAGTTATTCTTGATTACTTGCTTGCTGTAACTCAGGCGCGCACGGTTTCCATTCGTGCGTTGGCGCGAACCTGACCTTTGTCACTTGAGTCTTGAACCGCTTGTGTACGTTTCTGCCGGACTGAAACAAGCTACGTTTCTTTTCTTGTCAGCGTCTTGAGGGCGCCGAGTGCTCAATACGCCAAGCGGGAATGAGATTGCATGTACCTAGCCACAGTAGCCACAGTAGCCACAGACCTCAGGTCTTGGCGTGCATCTTCCACCCGGAATGCCTCGGTTTGATCTTCTTACGCGTCACTGCGTTTCTGTACAACTGCGGACCACGATTTTCACGAGGATTCGCAGAATTCAGTATTTTCATCCTATGCCCATAGCATAAAGGATTACATTTCGAGTCATTTTATTACTTCGGTTGTCGGATGATGTTCATTCATCCAGATTGATAGCACTACCGAATTTAGCGTACAAGGCGACCTTTAATTTCTTCATATCTTCCTCGCACTCTTGAGAAGATCCAGATAATTTCGAGAGTCTAGCGTCGACATCAGCTTGATCAGCTTCCAATCGCTTGAGCGCACGATTCAGAGGCAGATGAAGGAAAGATTCTCCAATTTTATATCTGTGTATCTCAAGTTTAAACAGGGCAGAATTACAAAAGATAGAAGACAGAAACGCACAGAACAAGTTCATCCTCGTCTGCCAATTCCAACTCTGTAGACAAATCGTCCAGTGCGTCTTTCTCCTGCTGCAATCACGGTCGGATACAAAACTTCCGATGGGACGTAAATTCAAAATTCACCTTGACCAGATCCAACTTGGCTTCGAACGCTCTCATTCGCGTATTAAGCTTGGAAAACTCGTTGATTTTTTGTTGATCCTCTGGTGAAACTTTCAGCCTCGAGATAGAGGAAAAAAGCTGGTGTGCGCACCCCAATTTACCTCGGCATCGTTATTCTCCTGATCTGATTCTATCTGGACGCTGTCAGAGATATCCTATGGATTGGCGACATGCGTACCATCCGCATCGTGAAGGTGAAGACAAGAATCAGCCGGAGCTTACCCGTTGACTTGGAAAAAGTTCCATGTCGTCCGTGGCTCCTCCCTCACAGGTTTATCGCACCATCGCCAACAAGGAGTCGATGCGTGCATGCCTTGTTAAGTAATGTAAATCTCAGTTGACTAGGAATCAACTCTGTGTTCGCTAACTACCTGTTAAGTAATGTAAATCTACAAGTAGTCAGTATCGTAGGTATATAGTAAGTAGTCGTTTACGCACCTCAGTTGACTAGGAATCAACTGAGGTGCATCTACATATTCTCCCAATATATATATGTATGCTATCTCTAGCCTAATAGTAGTCCCGAGCACCGCTCGGGAGAATGTATAGGTACGGAGGCAAGGTAGAAGTAATTGTCCAATTAGGAAGATGTCAAAGCTGTACTTACCATCCTACGGACCACTCTGTCTAACACTCCCCTGGTCCGTAGGATCACCTGCTAGCCCCAGGACCCTAACGAATTCCCCATGGAGCGTTGCGCCGAGTGATTTTGTCAGTCCATCTGCCACGTTGTCCTTCGACCTGACTTCGCTGACGGTTACCTCACCGTTTTCGACCTTCTCCCTGACGTAGTGAGCCTTTGTATCAACATGCTTAACAAGCACCTGCTTCTTTGCGTTGTGCGCCAAGCAGACAGCTCCGAAGTTGTCACATAGCAGTCCTACCGGGCTGCTCAGCTTCAGATCTACCTCGCCCATGAACGTCGCCAGCCATACTCCCTGCTGTGCCGCCCTGGCTAGCGCGACATACTCCGATTCTGTTGACGATAGCGTCACGAACGGCTGGCGCTTTGAGCTCCAACACACCGGTCCCCCTGCCATGAAGAACACATATCCCGACGTCGAGCGCCTTGTCTGGGTGCACGTCCCATGATCTGCATCTACAAATCCTACTGGTTGAATACCTTCGCCTGGCGCAGGGAAGTTCGAACTTGGAGGTGAGTACGTGATTGAGTAGTGAGTCGTCCCCTTGATATACCCAATAAGCCACATCAGGCACTCCCAGTGTGCCTTTCCGGGGTTTGCTTGGAAGCGAGCCAAGTATCCTGTGGCGAAAGCAAGGTCGGGGCGCGACCACGCCTGTCCCCACATTGCTGAACCGAGTAGTTGTCGATACGGTTTGTCGGACATGAAGATTCGGTCGGCCTCTGGCAACGGGTTGGGTGCTGGTTCGAGGGTCTGTTGGATGTTCTGCGGAAGTGGGGTGTGTCTCACGATCGAGTCTTGTAGTTTGAAGTGATCTAGCATGCGGTCAAAGTACGTGCCTTGTGAAAGTGTTACGGAGCCTGTCTGCCTGTCGTGGCGGACTTGGCAGCCCAGCAACGTCTCGTTCTTCACCTCCCCTGACTCGTACCTCTTCCCCATCTCCTTCACTACCTCTTCTTTTTCCTCACTCGTGCCGCCAAAAACATCGTCTCCATATGTTCCATGTATTGTGTACTTTCCGTCACGTCTACGCCATCGTACCGAGGGGTCCGCATTCGAAGTTTTGTATCCATCTTCCGTGAATGCCTTGCCTAATGTATCTTGCCAATCGTGTGATCCTTGTCGTAGGCCGTAGATAGACTTGCGCAGTTTACAAACTAGGTGTTCCTCCCCTGGCTTGGCGAATCCGTGAGGCTGTTCCATGTACACTTCGTGCGATATCGGACTGTTCAGGAAAGCTGCTTTGAAATCCACATGGAACAGAGAAAGTCCCATCACAACTATCAGGGCTATGACGATCCTCATGGACTCGAGCCGAGCCACACCTCCGTATGTCTCTTCGAAGTCCACGCCATACGTCTGCGTGAATCCTTGCGCAACCCATCTCGCCTTCCTCCTCTCGACTTCCCCCGTTGGACACCACTTGATCGCGTAAACCCACCTTCCCTTTGTGAGGTTCGCCCCCGGCGGTAGTGGAACCAAGGTCCAGCACTCCTTTTCCACAAGAGTTTCGAACTCTATCCCCATCGGCTTAACCCACAGATCCGGTCTCTTCATTGCCTGAGCATGCGATTTCGGTACCACGTTATCTCCAACCGACGCTGCAAAGGCCCAGGGGTTACGAGATATTGAACAGAGCGGGGTTGCAGTTTGTGTGATTGCTGCGAAAGCCTTCGGATGTGAGTTCCAATTCATCTCCCGTCGGACCAGACCATCAATATTCAGGTTCTTCCGGTTTTCGCGAGTGCGGAGGGTTCGTTCAGGTGGTTGTGGTGGCAGCGTCGTTGTAGCGGAATCCGGGGTTGGATCGGACTCGTCGGCGATAGGCGGCGTTTGGCTCCTCGGCAACTCGTCAATCCCGCGATCAGTCTGTTCGTCAGAATCAACAAGCTCCTCTTCGGTCCGGGTTCGTTTACCTATCCCCTCCTCGAATCGCACATCCCTCGACTCAACAACCTTCTTTGAATCAGGTAGCCATATCCTATAACCCCGTCGTCCTACATACCCCAATAGTCGGCCTTTCACCGCCTGCCTACTCAACTTGCCTCCACTCTGTGTGCTATGTAGGGTTGCCCAGCACTCGCATCCAAAAGGCCGCAGATGCGACACGTCTTGTCGTTTCTTCGACCAGACCTCTATCGGCACTTCATCTGGAAATCTTGCCGTTGGTACGAAGTTGTCGACATACGTGAACGTCGCTCCAGCTTCCGCCCAGAAGGATGGTGGTAGGCCTGACTCCTCAATTTGGGTACGTACACCTTCGATCACCGTTCTATTCCCTCTCTCTGCCATCCCATTAGCAGCTGAGGAATATGGTGTGATTCTCTCCACCACTATTCCATGTTCAGCACAGTACGCGGCCATCAGAGAGTTGTCAAATTCACCCCCTCCGTCAATCCTGAGTATTCGAAGTCGTTTCCCTGTCTGACGCTCCGCCATCACACGATACCGGTGGAACTCCCTCAGCGTCGTCTTCGCCCTTTTATCTGGCAAAAAGTACGGAACTCGCATTGCAGATCGACCGTCTGTGCAGAGCATCATGTATTCTGCACCCCCTCTACTCCGAGTTCGGGCAGGACCAAAAAGATCTAGGTGAACCCTCTCCAGTACTTCCGTTTCATGTACGACCTTCTCATCGAACGGCCTCCGTGTTGCCTTCCCATACAGGCATGCTTCACACATACCCAGCACTCTTTTCGACTTTATGTGAAGGCCGTCAACCAGGTTCTTGTTTGCCATGCGTAGGATACGAGGGATGGAGACGTGGGCCAGGCGTCGATGCCAAGTTCCTATATCGACTGCCTTTTCGTGGGATCGGGCTGAGTTGGCCGTCGTTGGAGGTTCGACAGTCTGCACTTCATACATCCGTCCTTTACCAACTCCCTCTAATAAGACCGTTCCGTCAGGCTTGCCCACGCTAAGTGTTCCCCTCCCCCAGCTTCCCATAAATCCTCGACGATCCAGTGCTGACAACGATATTAGGTTGTGTCCGAACGACGGAGTATATTTTACTCCTTCGAGCCTGATCCGCCTATACACCCCGCCTGCTCTTGTGCCAAACTCGACGGTACCAACGCCGTGAATTTCGAATTTGCCGGCATCCCCTGCTATAGCACTACTCCCGTAGGTACCTCGTATTCCTTTGAAAGATACAAAGTCACCTCGTTCCGCCCAGCAGTGTTCCGAGGCACCAGAGTCGATGAACGTTCTGACAATAGATTCACAGGAATTGGCATTCGATTGGCATACAATACAATCTGCTGAGTCCTCTACACGTTCGAGTTGTAGTGGTAAGTCGCTATATACGTCGCCACCCGCCCCTGCTGACCGCCTCTCGCCATTCCCTAGAACGGGAGTGATTTGTCTAGCGAGTTTTGCGTCAGGGGTGAGATCTGGCATTTGACGTATGTACGACGTACCCGCTGTATCCCCGGGCGCATAGGTAATTGAAGAGTCATGCGTGTCTCCGTTACCCTCGTCAATAGCTGCGAGGACATAGAGTTCTGAGGGGTCCGGGTCCACCTTGATTGTGTTAGCCTGGACGTCTGTCGATGCGGCTCCTCCGTTTGCCTCGTCGGGCCTGGATCGCCACCATTTTGGTGTCTTTCCTTCCTGGCCTCCTCCCTTTGCCCAGCAACGAGCCTTACTGTGACCTGGTTTGCCACAGTTGAAGCATTTCCCGTCGTTCACTGATCGTCCTGGGTTTGCTGGGTGAGCTACAGCGGCGTATGTATCGGGGTATTTGGCCAACAGAGCTTTGACTTTCTGCAGATCCCGCTCTTCCTCATCCAGTTCCTCTCTCTTTTCGAGGTAGAGCGCATGTAGGAATGTAAGCGCCGATTCGCTATCCGTGCCAGGGACATTCCGAACATCGGATTTCCATTCCTTCGGGAGAGACGCTAGGACTATAAGGCGGAATTGCTCGTCAGTGCACGTTCCTCCGACGTCATGGAGCTTCTTCAGTAGGTTCCTCATGCGCTTCTCGTGCTCTTCCATCGTGTTTTCTGACTTGTATGAGCATTTCCTAAGGGCAGAATCGGCTAGATGTATCTTCTGTTCGTTTCGCCTCTCGAATTTCTTTACCAGCGCATTCCAGATGGCTGGCGAGTCCTTCGATTCATCTACTCCTAGGCCGACCGGATCGACAATATTCGTGATGATTATGCTACTTGTTATGGCATTTCGGGCGACCCATTCTTCAGGCAGAGGAGTGGTACTGTATATGACTGTTGGTGTTGTAGTGATGAATACGTAGGGTGGCATCGGTTGGGGGACAGTTCCCTCCAGGTATCCCATCAGGCTTCGAGATCGTACTGCGAGCAACACTTCTCGTTTGTACTCCTTCCAGTTCTCTTCCCCGACTAGCTGTTTGGCCTCGGGGAATCTTGGCGCTGTGACTATGCTTTGCGACGTCGACATTGCGCGTTTGGTTGGTTAGGTTTTCTTTCGAAGTTGTTCACTGAGGATTTTTCAGAGACGAGCGAGTCTCATAATCTGTTAAGTAATGTAAATCTCAGTTGACTAGGAATCAACTCTGTGTTCGCTAACTACCTGTTAAGTAATGTAAATCTACAAGTAGTCAGTATCGTAGGTATATAGTAAGTAGTCGTTTACGCACCTCAGTTGACTAGGAATCAACTGAGGTGCATCTACATATTCTCCCAATATATATATGTATGCTATCTCTAGCCTAATAGTAGTCCCGAGCACCGCTCGGGAGAATGTATAGGTACGGAGGCAAGGTAGAAGTAATTGTCCAATTAGGAAGATGTCAAAGCTGTACTTACCATCCTACGGACCACTCTGTCTAACATGCCTCACTCTCGAAGAAGTAGAAGAAGAGCTTTCCAATAGCTTCTTAAGCTAGACATCGACAGGACAATTTCCCGGGAGACGACAATCCAAGAAAAGATGGGAGATGGATACGATTGCTGCGATTATACATAAATCGGATAGATGGCAGAATGAGATGGAGCAAATGTTTAAAAACTATGAAATCAGACGGGTTTTCAAGTACAGGTAAGTAAAGAGCCAGTATTTAAAGGCTGCGTTTTAGAGCACCGGCTATGGCAGGAATGTACAGTCTGCGAGAATGATCCTCTCCGCTGAAATAAATCATATTCAACGGGGCGCTATCGCGGTAGGTCGAGGCCAACCCAGTACGGATAGCAACCCATATGCCGTTTTCCATTTTATAGAATGGAATTACCACTATCGATCCTGTTGTAAACCGAGTGAGTGTCCAAAATTCTTTAACACATGTAACCCACCTGAACTCTTCCGCCCGTTCATCAGTCGATCTCAGCGCTATTCGGCTGTAGGGAACTTGACTGAATTTGAACACCACGTGATAATCACATGCTACCTTTACATAACACGACAACTGTAGTCTGGACACACCTCTGATGATGTCCCTTGCAAACCGACTCACTTTATCATCTCGTCGAGATTCTCTGCACATCGAACAACCTGGTATTTTTTCCCTTTAGGGTGACGCTAAGTCATACAGCCGGAAAATTTCAGGACCGTGACAGCCCAAAGTTCCCTACCAGGGCTATACCAGCCTTTCCGCTCCCGGAACGCCCACCCTCACTTGCAGCAAGAAAATGGGTACGATACGGGGCCTGGTCGAGTCGATGGGTAGCCTTGTTTGAAAATTAAGAATGGAGGACTTACAGCAGTTTCGAAGGTTTTCAAGGACACGGAATTGAATATTGATTCTTGAATGCTGATGAAGTCGTCGAAAGAGAACCCGACCAGTCGAAAGATAGATGTGTGTAGAGCCCATTCTTGCGCGACGCAGGACTTGAACTCGGACTCAGCCCATTTGAGTGGGTCAGATTATTATCATCAGGATTCAGCGCTAACGCGTCAACCCTCAAGATCACGTGAAATAATAATTTGCGGCAACTGTGAGAATCTGCTCCCGTTTTCAACCACCACCCTTTCGTCCATCTCGCTCTGGAATCTTGTGCTATATCCGCCATTATACAACCCGCCCCCAAAATTATCATGGTCACATCTAGAATCTAAATGCAAAAATCAATGGGCAATCATTCCGAGGTCGTGACGGCGTATGCGCAGGTTGGCCACGGTTTATCATTGATTCCGAGGTCATGCCGTATGAATTAATCTCTGTCCCGTAGAATAGCGATGATGAGGATCTAGCAGGTTCAGACACTAGCACGTGGATGGAGACCATCACCCGCGAGCTTGGTAAGTTCTCATTTTATAGAGCCCTACCGGCAGCTCGCAAATATACCTTGCAGTCAACTCGCCATGGAGTACACCTAAAAAACCGTGGGGTATGAATAACAGCACGCCAGGTCAGTCTTAGAGGTTTGACCTTTTGAGATATCATAGTTGATCAGGCAAGGCAGGAACCATGCAAACGATTCGAGCGAGCGAGCTCGCCTCGGCTTCTACTAGTACATCGCCTTTATCGCATCGCTCGTTTCAAGCGAAAAGATCTCACTCGATCTCAGCTCGGACGCGAGGTGAGCATTGCTATCGCTAGCTTCACAATACTAACTACGGATTGTAGTCGATCCCAAACCTTCTCGCCCGCCGATAAAGGTAGGTCAAAAACAACAGCTTGGGCTATTTTATTGACGTATGTTTGTACGATCGTGCCAACAGGTTCCAGTGATCATGATATCCTCAGATGAAGAGGGTCAGTGTTCCCCATACCACAGCACCTGTTCAGTCTAACATCAGGACCCACGTAGATGCGGGAGACACAGAGAGCGAGAGCGACTCTGACTCAATTTTTAGCAAAGCACCTTTGTCTCGCGAGAATACTATGTCCTCAACCACATCCTTTCCATCTCCGGTCACTCGAAGCACATCAATGTCATCCGACGGTTTCAGCGACACCAAGTCATCGATCTGCCGGCCCTCGCCCTATGACCACTCGACTCATTCGCTTACATCGGCCTTGCATGGTCTAGCCGTGGGTAGCTCAGCCCAATCACTACCCTCATCCCCCTCTAAAATTCAATCTGTGACGCCTCCACTGATACAAACTTCAAATTCTTCTCCCAACGATCCGTTATCCCTCCAAGGGCTATTTCCGTCTAATGAAGTGCTTCATCTCGGCCACCACATGATTGCGCACGACGTTGATACTCAAGCCCTTTTCGATAATCCAAAGGGATCCGTTCCGTGGGGAACACAGTTCGTCCTTGCGCGAGGAGTTCAACTGAAGGAATGGGACTGGCGCAAAGTTCAAGATAAGATTCATCATTTTGCGGGCAAATCGGATGCGGAGGTACTGAATTCGGTGGAGTTTATTATGAAGGACCGACCTCCACCAAAAGCGAGTAACAGCGAAGTCGGGTTAGTAGAATAGTTTTACATATTTTACGAAACTCAATTTGGACTGATCTCATTTATGCTAGACATGAGTTTGATCGAGAACAACTTGCAATTCTCGAGGGAGAACAGCGAGGTCTAGGATTGATGGGTAATTGGCAAAGCGCCGAAAACTGGTTTGGCGGCCAAATCCAACAGATTGTCACTCTTGAAGAGGACGAATTACAACGGCTGAGATTGCGACTCGAGCCCTTAGAAATGCGCCGCTCTACTCGGCTGACCCGTAAACTTGGATCGCGACGTGTGTTGCAGGTACGAATCGCGGATGACTTCCTTCGCGATGCTGCAAAAGCTCGCATTGTCAAGTTTCTCACTCGCAAGTTTATCCTGAATGGACGAGTGTTTGTTCCTACACCGCCCAAGGAGAGTGCGGTGTACTTGGTTGAAATTGATGAAGATTTTGAAAGAGCGCCATCGAACAAACTTGGAGATGACCGTCGAAAGTCACTCGGCGAAATTCTGGAATGGCACAACCCAATGGCGCTCAATTCAAACCAGGCGAGGATTTATTATCCTGCCACTCTGTCGAAGCTTTCTGATGTCTTGTCCAGCCCATATCTAAATATGCCGCCAGAGCAGCCTTAGCCCTGTCGAATTCAGTACCGGCCCTCATTTTTGAAGTGCAGAACATTCATTTCATTGACGATATTAGTGCGTTAATTCCTGGCTCGTCATTTCTTGAGCTTAGTCCTGACCATCTTTGTTAGTTGCGTCTGACTGTGAGGATAAGAAGCCTTCAGCACATAAGGTCCTCACCGATGGGTGCGGTTTCATCAACCAAGCTGCTTTGAAAGCCATCACTGAAGCCCTTAACTATCCGAGTCGTCCGACCGCCGTTCAGGGTCGCATCGCCGGCTCCAAGGGACTCTGGACCCTCCATCCTGTCGACACAAGTGACGTTCCTCAAATCTGGATCCGGGACTCTCAGCGAAAAATTATCTATTCCGACTTTGACGGTGAACAACGACATCACACGCAGGGATCAGATCCAGAACTCGACCTTTGCCATGGGCATTATACTCTCATGGACAGAGCCCATCGCATCTTCGACTTGGTACATGCAGCTTTACCCTCTGCTTCAAGCTCGGGATCCACGGTATCTATCAGTAAACAAAGTGTTCTGAACCTCTGGGCCAACGGCGTGAAGGAGTCCACTTTCGAGAAGCTCATGGGGAGCGGCCTGGCCGGGATTATTGAACCATTATTCCAGTGGGAGTCGGGACCTATGGCGATGCCCGCACTATGGGATGCTATCAACAAGATCGGGAAAGTATCTTATATACGAACATCCCGGCTTGCAGCAGGAAAGGCCAGGGCGCTTGGCCTGGCAGGCAGAAGCTTTAAGAAAGATGGGACTCCCGAGGATGATGACGCGACTGGAAGGAATAATATCTCTGGTGGTGAATGAGTTTCATTCATAAGTTATATGTCATCTTATCTCATTATGACTCAGAACCCTCCGGTCTACATGAAAAGGCGATTGAGCTAGTCCAAGCCGGCTTTCACCCTTCAAAAGATGCGATGCTCTGGGAGTCACTGAAGAGTATCGTCCAGCTTGCTTTGACTGTAGCCATTGAAAAGTGCAGTATACCCCTGCCCGAAGGTTCCGCGGCTCAAGGATATGTGATTACCGGTAAGCGCAGCTAGAGCTATTCGGTTTCAATCATCTAACGAGCGAACTTTCCGCAGATCCTCTGGGCATCCTGGGGCCTGACCAGATCTTCTATAGAAGCTCTACGCCCATGAAGGATCCTGATTCCCAGACGCTTTTCAATGTCGTGACTGGAGATGTCTTGGTAGGCATTTTGATGTAAGCCATAGTATATGCACTGACTAACTCGGGTCTTTTTTCCGACGTTAGATTGGACGGTGAGCCGAAGTCGTCGTTCAGTTGATTGTCTCATATTTGCTTGGCATTTTAGATATCCCTTCCGGGTTCGTTCGGACATACAGAAGGTGAGGCGCCATAGTGATCGCTCCAATCCATCAAGAGTTTACCTTGCGTGCCATTAGGTGGAAGCCGTGGATATACCACAGCTTTATCGGTATTCCGATGTCATAATCGTGCCTACCAAGCCGTCTCCTTCTGCTCAAGGGCTCGTTAGCTTGATGAGCAAGTGCTCAGGAGGGGGTATGTCTATCCAGTATCACAATTTACGCCCGTTCTTATACTGTGTTTTTGTCGATGGCAGATCATGACGGCGGTATGTATTCCATCACGCATTACACGAGTTGCTTAAGGTTTTGAATATTAATTACAGATGAACTGTTCGCAATCTGGGAAAAAGTCTTAGTTGAGCAGTTCAAAGCTTGTCCGCTCGTTGTTCCCCCCGAGGAGATAGCTTCAAGTTTTGAAAAGCAGGTCAAGAAGGTGGATGAATTTCAGGGCGAACTTGCGCAACAGTCTCTTGAGACAGCGCAAAAGAGCTTCATCACTACTATCTTGGGAGGTCTAGCCGACTCTGGTGTTGGGCTATACGATTCCTTTCACGAGAAAGCTGTACGATTGTATGGCTATGATTCCAAACAAGCCGAAAGACTCGCTTTCCTGTGAGTCTACTCCATACATAGAGATCTCAACCCCTGATATCCTAAATATTTTCCAGTTTCAATGACCTTCTCGACGCTTCGAAGACAGGGAAAGTTCTCCGAGCAGATGTTCGTACACGCGATAGAAATCAAGATAGCTCTAATCAAGCAGAGCTCGCTAAGAGCGGACTGAGTTCGAGATTCATCTACGATCAGCTGCAAGTATTCGGCCAGCAATTCTTTGAGACGTATCTAGCCAGGTTCGATTCTCTCCCCAAGGCCACTGAAAAATCGAATATCCTCCGCGGGCCTTACGTAAAGGCGCAACTGCTTTGCGAGACCGCGGCTCTTTCCCAGGATGCCGCCATGCATCTTACTAGCTACGTTTCACGACAGGAAAATGTAAACGATGTAGGCAAAATTTTGCAGTTAGCCTACCGATCGGACCTCGAGTTGATCAAGAAGCACGTCAATAGGGCCTATGGTGTCTTTGCTGCAAAACTGAGAGAAGCCGAGACGTCGGCTAATAGGGTTGAAGAAGCTTCGCAGGTGAAATCCAACAGCAAGAAGAAGCCGAAGAAGGTGTCGCAAAAGCGTTTAATGGAAGACGTCGTACTTGCATACGCGAGCGATATACCAGGGCTCACTGGTGCTCTTTCTGATGTTGAACACGTCAAGGCGTCTTATGCTTACGAGAGGGGGAAGTCATACAGATTCGCCGAATTGGTCGCGTTCCGGTCATTGTGCCAAATCCAGGTGGACGCGTCGAGCGAACCTGGCGGCGCGCCGTGTTCGAGGACCCTAGATGAGGCCAAATCTATTTCTGGAGGAGTTCGACGTCTGCTTTAGTAATGAGCTCAGCATTTTTTTTGGGACCGATTTGTGGAGTTTTTCGGCAAATCTTTGGCTACTACTTTTGCATCACATTTTTTTACATTTATCTCCTGGATGTTTTCGTGCATATGATACTGTAGTTCTTTATATCTACTTCATTCGTCGATTCATTCTGTATATTCTGTAGCATTAATTATTGTACATAATTCGGAAATCACGTTTTATTCTGGTCGACTAGACGTTGTACACACCATAATGTAATGCAATTCGTTTGGAGCTATTGTAGTTCCCATTATAGTGAGTTTGTATTCCTCATTGGTGTGCGAACGGACTACGAAGATCCAAATTTGCCGTAAAGACGGATACATATCTAGCCACCTCCAATTCGACACGACACCATCTTGAGTGGTACGTTACGGCGGTTCAGATCCATTAATCGGCTTTCTTCCTGAACAGATAGTGTCCGACACCCCATCTTCGGAAAAAAATATCACATCAGCAAACTGGCCTGCAACTCCAAGAGTGACAGACTCACTCCTGACCGCCATTGAAGTTGAACAACTCCGAACAAGCCATATAAAACACACGGAAGCTACATGCAATATCCCATTTAGCGTGAATCCGACTGAAAGCAGAAACGTACCGGTAGAATGCTTTGGAACCCTCACTTGGGTCCTTCCCCTTCGTCTTGGCATCAGCTTGAAGCTCTTGCAAACCGGCTATTACGGAGAAAAATTGAATACAAAGGAGGTAGGAAACAGAAGGAATTTACCTTTCCCGTTTTTATCTTGCAACTTTAACCATGCTTCCAGGGTCTTGCTGTAGTGCGTGCCAGAGAGATACCAGCTGCGCACGAGACTAACATCTTCTTGAAAGTAAAGCTTTGATATCCGTCGAGGAGGCATCAATTACCAACAGAGTTAGCTCGAGGTGTAAAGGCTCACGAATAGATCATGAGAGGGCATCGTGCCACCCGAGAAAAAGTTCCTGGCCATCCAGTTCGTATTGTCGCCGCCTTCCTCTCCATCTGTGTCTTCAAAGTGGTATGGGGTAGTACGGTGGCAGAAGATGTGAATGAATAGCAATGAATCCGACGACTTGAGCCACGTCGACACTTTTTTAAGAAGAATCTCATAGTTCTTCATGTGTTCAAACATCTATTGAAGAGGATGGCGGTGAGCGGGGACCGGGTGCATTGGATTGAATCCATACCTCAATGGAAAGAATTCGGTCAAATCTATTCGCTGCATCAAAAAAAATATGGCCTGAGATTAAGCAGAATATGTATACCTGACTTCCTCTGCAAAGTCATACGTGTTGACATCGGCGGTAATGATGTTCAAATTCGTGAGCCCTCGGGATTTGGCCGTAGCATCTATGTGCGCTTTCTGCGTCGTAGAGTTGGATAAACCCGTGATACGAGATTTGGGGTATTTCTAGAGTGGAGAGGAGTGAGATAATCCAAGACTGCTGGAGTGCTAAAACGAACCTGGGCCAAGTAAAGCGAAAGACTACCCCACCCTAGAAAAGCTTTCATTCAGCAGAGGCGAATTTGGAAAGAAATCGGTCCATACCGCATCCCAGATCCAATATGTCTAGTCCATCTTGCAATTGAGCTTTTTTACAATAACTTTCTAGTATCAAGACTTCAGCTTCTTCGAGTGTCTCCTTGCCCGTGGGAAATAGGCATGAAGAATACTTTGCCCAGGGTCCCAGAGTGGACAGAATAAACTTTGTAGAGACCTGGTCCATAGTTTAGTGAAAATACGCGCTAAGAAGAAACTTCTTGCTAACCTCGTAGTGTTGCTCGTTCGCTTTCTCCGGCACGTCTGCAATTGCAGTTCTCTGCTTCACAGCTTCTATCCACGCCATTTTTGCTGTATGATTGGCAGCAAAAGAGCCATGATCTATTTCGCGGAGTCTTTGACGAAGTAAAGCACGTATCGCCAGTCTGATTATGAAATCTGGTACCAGCCCCTACTCAAAAGTCAAACGAGCGGAACACAATAGACGCTGCAGGACTTACTCTATCAAGACTGTCGTATCCGAGTTTTAAAATTGAGTCGGTGAAGGACATGGTGACGGTACAGAATCAAGGCGTAAAGGAAAGGACATGACGAGATCAAATGATCGAAGGTGGTCAGTCATGCAACACAGCCTCACCCAAATTAGATGAACAGGCGCCTGTTTGGCGCCATTCGCTTTTGATCCCGTACTTCCAACATGCGGTTTGGTATTTTTCGAAGATTTTCTCACCTTGTGCATAGAAGAACCAAGTCAGATTCTGCTGTAGTCGTTACTCAAACACCTGGCAGTGCTATATCTTCTTCAGTGTCTTTGGATGGCCTTCAAACCCGCCTCTTCGATATAGTTCTTCCACCTGCCCCTCCTCTGTCGCCATTGACGCTATCACCTCGCCCTCAGAGCAGCTCTGTTGTTACCCCGCTATCTTTGGTTTTTTGGAGCACCAAAATCTCCCCCCTTCACTCGAGCCGATAATGACACCTTACTGCGACTCTCTGCTGCGCAGAAGCAAGCTAGCGACCTCGCCGCTCATTCATCCATCTTCAAGGCGTCTATCCAGGCTCTTCAAGCTAGGGAGCTTCACGTAGATGGAGCCGCTCGCAAAGCAAAGAACGATCTGGAACGAGTTCGTTCTCTCGTCAATCGCCAAAAGCGAAGGAGCGCGGAGCTGGAGTCGCAGATCAACTTGAAGAAGCAAGAACTCGCTCAATGTAAAGCTTTTGCTGAAGCAATGACTGAAGCAGGTCTCACCTCCCTCGCGCGCTCTGAGTATAGGAACAAAGATGATCTCGAGGAAACCGCTGTCGAGGCGATTCGGGAAGCTTCTGACGATACAACCGGCACCTGGTATAAAATCATGTCCTTTATCACAGGCCCTCGCACTCAGAAGAACTACGTCAACGCCATCAATATGGCTCTTCAAACCAGACAGGAAGTAACGCCATTGGAAAAAGGTCACCAATTTCTGGAAAAGAACGGCGAGGGAAAGGGAAGACGAAAGGAAGCGTCCCAACACCTTCCTCGTCCAATCTTTCTGAAATACGAGAAACTCTCAGCGATGAACGGAAAAGGGCGGTCCAAGAAACTTCGTGAGAAGAGGAAGACGTTGGGCTTGAATCCGCCACGTCAAACGAGTCTGTCGTGCTTCCCTATCGTTTATCTGACTCTCACCCGTCCTTCACTTCGGTCATGGCTACTATGTCAGCTGTAGACTCCAGCCGTGAGAACTTGAATATGGAACTATCTTCTCGCCTCCCGCCCTTGGCGAGCGATATATTCAAGCGAGAGCTGATCTCCAGTCACTCTAGTCAACGTCTCTTCAGTAGTCAATCCCGTAAAGCTGTCCGGCCACTCTCATCTGAAACAACTCGCTCGAGACTCTCGGAAAAAGCGTTAGGCAAACGAAGGGCTGTGGAGAATTATGGACTATGGTATTTCTTCGAAGCTCGCCCTGAACTTGATCGATTAATACGATTTTCAGCCCTCCGTCGACTCTATCTCCTGTGATTTGAGCAGCGGTCAAATATCAAGCGACGTGGTACGAACACCTTCAATTTTACCTTGTTTACCTGACGAGACACACCTTAGGCTCAATCCTTGTCTTCAATTGAATGCAGGCATCACTTCGGACTTCGATATGACATCCCTACTACAAGCAAGCCGCGAAGCCGACAACACTTATGATAGCCTCAAGTCGCCGAACACGCCTTGGAGTCCTTCGAACGCATCTGCAATCGTTTTTCCAGTGGAAGCAACTTAGTTCCTTGCAAAGTATCACAGAGGAATCGACATCAGATCCATCACGCAGAGCACCTCAGACTGTCGTGGTAGATCTTCAACGTCCCATCGTTGGTCGTCACGGAAGTTCTAGGACGCTTTCTGTCACTCAGAGTCGAAGCTTATCATCGTTCGAAACTCCAGTGAGATACTCAAGAGGCTCAGAATCCAAAGCGTCACACCGTGACGTTGGGCCTGGACCTGTCAACATTTTGCATCAAGGGTCTCGGTAAACGAAGGAGATGAGACTCTGATTGAGAGCGGAAGCGAGGAGAGCAATAAACTTCCTTCTTTCGGTCTTGAGTACGAGAATGACAAGACGCTGATCGAGGTCGAAGGATTTGTTCACAAAGATGGAGTATCCAAAGTAGTTATCGTTGAAGTAGCAACGAACGCCGAGTCTCCATCTGCGCAAAAACCAAGATCTCGTCTTCCCATCTTCCGCATCCCAGATCGTCTATCCCAACTATCTCGAATGTCCAGGATGTCCGGATCGTCGTCGTCGAAGAGATCGCTGTCGTCGCTCCAGAATCGCAACTCTACCAGTACCATTTCAACGCAAGCTTCGAAGAACATGGAAAGAGAAGGTATCGTCAAGAATCTCGTCGATGGGGATATACCTATGATCAAACCGGTGTTGCCGTTGCGGGTCCTCAAGAGGGCCATCGCGACAAATCCTGTCGAATCTTTGTAAAGTCGCTTCAGGAATAGGACTCCTTCGATATTCAGATATGTTATCCATCTACTCCGCATCTTTTTTTGTTTTTCTCTCTCTTGATTTGTACCTCGTTATGAATAATTCTCCACCCC
The DNA here is from genome assembly GCA_013368555.1 of Collybiopsis confluens. Lineage (NCBI taxonomy): Eukaryota > Fungi > Basidiomycota > Agaricomycetes > Agaricales > Omphalotaceae > Collybiopsis > Collybiopsis confluens. The sequence continues at coordinate 22,448 of JAACJN010000449.1, forward strand.
GATCTACAACCCTATTTAACACCACTACCTTGATATTGAAATATTGAGTAAGGAACTTCAGAGACAAACAGGAGACGAGAAAAACAGCTACACCGATCATCTGGTAAAAGTCGGAACGGTGGTAATCCAGTAATAACCAAGTAAGCGAAGAGAAAAAAATTTTGCAGCAGAATTCATAACATAAATCAACAACAGCCATCCTGGTAATAGTGGACCCGAGATCGAGAGACAGAACACGGCGACCAACATGTTTCGGCACGGGGCTTCTCAATCTCCAGACACATCTGCTTGATCTCTCCTACCAAACTTCTGAGAAAGACCTCCCCCTCTTCTTCCAGAAGATCGTAGTTCCACCTCGACGCGGATGGCGTGTCGTTGACTCGCTCAAGATTGCCAAAGATTGGGGGGAGTTAGCTCGCCCGTATCTCTAGTGTACTTGTAAACACAGATTCGAGTGCCCATAGTGCTGATCCCATAAAGGACAGGGATTTCGAGGCTGTCGACGAGAAGGTCGAAGCGTTCGAGCATTTGAGCATTAGCCGCAGCGCGAGCGCCCTGGTTCTCGTAGTGAACGGCAGGATTGGATTGAGAAACAGCACAGGACTTAATTTGCCGTACATGAAGTGGCGAACAGTGAAGACTGCGGCGGAGTCGATGGGACCTTTGACCCGTGGTGCAACCTGGAATTTCTCGGGGGAAGAGTTCGGACAATAAAGAGTTGTATGCGCCATAATAGTGGCTTCATCAGGAGTATGGGGGTTGATAACCTCAAACTTACGATCTCTTCGTACATCTCCTGTATCCTTGTCTACAGCGCCCCTTCTCAGAAAAACCTACATAAAGCGCTGGTAGATAACGGGTTTTCCGAAATTTATGCCGCTACTTCGGCTTGTCTTCCGTAGCTCTTTTTTGCACACTAAATCCTATAATAACTCTAATCTCCAGCAAAATACACTCTCCTACATCATAAAGCCCTTCAAAGCTTCAACCTTGGTCAACAATGCGCTGTAAAGCATTCGGGTTGAGCAGCGCTACTTCTTATCTATTAGGCGCCAGTAGGCCGGAAACCGGCGCATCCGAATCCCAAAATCTGAGCCCGGCTTCGATCATCCGTGGGTCTGGGTCTGGCAACTTGTATACACGGCAATTCAAAGCGTCCCAGCCGGGCAATTCAAATGTATGATTACTTGATCGGCGCCGGCGGCCTTTGACGTCTTCGGCTTTATCGAATTGATCAGGAAGTGGCTGCCACGCGAGACTGATAGGCGGAGTCTGATAGAGTACGAGATGAATGTCTTGAATGATGAACGACAATTCTAATTTCAGTGGCCAATCATTGAGATTAAAGGCTAGACGCACATCTGCCATCATGAACAAATGTGGAGGTCTTAGTGCCTGATGCAAATTGAATTGATTACAACTATGTATGTACACCAGGCCCAAACAGTTTTCTACAAGCAACGCGAAAACAAAAAAAGAATAGGCAAACGAAAAAAAATTTACAATGCGATAAAAGACAGGGAGGGGGGGAAGAACAATATCAACATGAAAGTATGGGTGTAGAGTACTTATTGAATAGTAAAAAAAGTCTCGGTGGTTCGCAAGGGAGGGAACAAACCATGAAAAAGTGAATGTGAATGGTTGGTACAATATAAATAAATTATACGTAGGTTCTGGGAGCGGATCGACTCAAAAGATTAATGAGTCGGTTTAGTGGTGGGGGGAAGAGGTCTCTGTTTTGTTCTTTATTTTCACAGTGAATCCATGGGTGACTTCTCCATCGTGTTGATAGTACCACCATTCACATGGTCTTGCGATGCAGTATCGACAGAACCGCGATGGTATCGTTCTTCTAGGACGAGACCTTCATCTGCAGCCTGGGTTCGGCCAGTGAGTTTAAGTCTATTTAGGAGAACGTAAGCTTGATAAGTTGGGACATTCCAAAAGAGAACTTACATCCAAAAAGGGAAAATGCTGCCGGGGGGTATCACCCATTCCTCTGATGCATCGTAGTTGGGAGGGACAATTCGGTCTCTTGTTAATTTGCGAATAGCCCAAGGAATGAAATTGATTGCGAGGTAAGTGAGAACACCGGCAATGAGACCGTATGCGATGCTGAAGAAAAAGTAAAATTGACATCCCCACGCGCGATATCGCGTAAGAACTTACTTGTATGACAAGGGAATGATAATGAGAGTAATGAATGCTGGAACGGCGTCACCGATGTAATCCCAATTGATCTCTCGGACACTAACGAAAACAAGAAATGAATAGTTAGGTCAAGTCAGCACGCGAAATGAAACTCAGTTTCGACCGAGTTAACAACGTACTTTCTGATCATGAGGGATCCGACGATAATCAGAGCACCTCCAGTTGCCCATGGCGGAATCGACGCAAAGATTGGAGCGAAAAAGATGGAGATAAAGAAGGCGATGCCAACGACCATCGCAGTAATTCCTGTCTTGCCGCCCTCTGTGATTGATAGTTTCAGTTGACATGTCTCAATACAGATGATGTGCAAGAAAACATACCACTTATCCAGTTGCGCTCTCGATAAATGCAGTAACCGGGCTAGTACCGACAAGAGCTCCCATGCTAATACTGAATGCATCTACGCAATAAGCGGCTGTTGACCCTTCAAAGTCCAACGTGACAGGGTCGCGGAGGCCCGCGAATTTGGCCATGGAATAAAGAGTTCTGTTTGTGATGGTCAGAGCCTTGTAGGCAAGGGAGCACATGGAGTTCCTACCCAGTCGTATCTGATGAACTTGGAGTTAGAACGGATTAATTCTAGCGAAGCGAAGAAGCATACCCAAAATATCCACGTAGAGAAGAGTAATGAGGGCATACCAAACCTTGGGGTTGCCGTAGTTGTACTGATGGATGATATCTAGTCAATCAAATGATAACAGATCAGACAAAGTAATTTCTCACATCGATGACATTGCCGACTTTGTTTAAGGGATGAAAAGTCACGACTTGCTTGAAGTAGTCGAAAAGGGCGTCCCCGGAGTCGGTGTGAGGGAAATACGTGACAGATGTAGGTCTTGGCCACGAAATGATCGATACAAGGAAAATGCCAATCAATATCGCTCCTCGGACACGATAGAGCATAAGGAGAACGGTGAGAATT